>JAZGTJ010006721.1:0-24292 GCA_036877575.1 Botia almorhae | reverse complement strand
GAGCTGTAATCTGCCGGCCAATGACAAATCGGCTGCAGTACAAGTCATGATACTTTAGGGGGAGCTCAGGAGGATGAAGGAAACACAGCCTTCTCATGATTGGCTATTAAAATAAGGACATCTGAGAAATTTACATAGCACAATGCTCCACCCCTCAGGAGTCTATATTGAGCAAAATAAAGTGAGGACCACGATTTTGTCCTCACTTTACCAAAAGGTCCTCACTTGAAAGGTGTTTTGTCACATTTTGGTCCTCACAAATATAGCAGTACAAACACACACACACACACACACACACACACACACACACACACACACACACACACACACACACACACATCTATGCTATCTAGTTTATGGACCACTTCTCTTCTCCATCTACATGGCGTCTCTAGGATCATTGCTATGCTGATGACACCCAGCTCTACCTCTCTCTCCACCCAGCCTGCCTGACGGACATATCGTGTTGGATGAAGGACCATCACCTTCAACTCAACATTGCTAAAACTCTTTATCACAACTTCTCAATCCAGATTGATGGGTCAACCATTACTCCATCCAAGACAGTCAAAAGCCTTGGGGTAATGATTGACGATCAACTAAGCTTCTCTGACCATCTCTAGAACCGCTCGTTACTGCAGATTCATCCTCTACAACATCAGGAAGGTCAGACCCCTGATGTTTGCATTTAAAATGACTACTGGATTCGCACCTCCTTACCTGCTCTCACTTCTTCGCACTTATGTGCCCACCAGAAAGTTGCGTTCAGCTAATGAGTGATTACATCCCAAAGATGGAGGAAATCACTTTCCTGGACTCTTACTTTCACTCTGCCCGGTTGGTGAAATGAACTTCATAACTTTATCACAACGGCTAAGTCATCAGCTGTTTTGTCTTCACTTCCTTAACTAATCAACTAACCCACCGTGACTACCTTTACTTTTACTTCTTCTATTTAAAAAAAAAAAAAAAATATATATATATATATATATATATCAGCTTCTTACACTGTGTCGGAATACCTGAGACCTATCTATAGCACGTATTCATTGTTGCTCTTATTGTTGTTGAAATTGCTTTCTTGTCCTCATTTGGATAAAAGCGTCAGCTAAATGACTAAAAGTAAATGTATCTACCAACACTGGAATCAAACCAATGACCTTCTAATTACAAGCCTGACTCACTAACAAGTATGTGTGATAATGTTCCACTGTTTTAAGTGTGATTTAAGGATCTTAGTCTTTTTTGAGGGGTACTGTATGCCAGTGAACATGAATGTTTACAGCAGCATGCAGGAAAACTTTCTGAGCAGACACTGAACACTGCAGTTGTATCTGCAATGTATTTTCTGCATCAGTGAGTGTATGTTGTGTGTCCATGTGTGTGTGTTGAGTGAGTGTGTGTTGTGTTGTGTTAAGTGCAGGTCAGTCTTTAACTAGTTGTTTAGGTCAAACTGCTCTTCACATCAGTATTTCAGCTCTGTAGAAGAAAATATTGAGACTATTCCATCATTCTGTGAACACAAAGAAATGCTACTTGCTACTTTTTCTGTTAAGTAGTGAAGTGTAAAAATTAGCGATTTGAAAAATGCAACCTAAACATTTAATATCATTGGTGTTTTTATATTCACTGCACAATTTATTTGTGCTTGTAAGTGCACAAAGATTACTCGAGCTCAGTACAAAGCAACAGTGCCATGTGTGAGTACATCCTTAAACCTCAACCTTATGTTTACTCATGTTTACAATTCAGAACAGCAGAGGAAGCGAGTTCAACAGACAGAGTGCATTAGCGTGAAAACTGCATCGCAGTTTATAGTGTGTGTGTGTGTGTAAAGTGTGAGAAGTACAGATTATTGCAAAATGCAGATGGTCTTAAAAACTCTCTACATTACCAAAGTGCATTAGAAGCACTCTACTGTTTTATACTTCCTGTTCAAGAACAAAGAGCTATGACACACACACACACACACACACAGTTAATTGAATGAGAAACTGTAACACACTCCAGAACTCCTGTAAGTGCAGACTGAAGTAATGGAGCAATTTGATTGGTGAGTGACAGTCTTACAGGGCACATTTTATAGCATAGTTGCTCTTTTAGGAGCTGATGGAGGTGTATGTGTTTACTTAAAGGTTTGTGTTTATAAACACACTGCACAACAATATGATTCTGTCAGAGTAACTGCCCACTCTCAGAATGATACCAGTGTGTGTTTGAATTATCATCAGGTAATTGGGGTAACACAAATCAGGTCTCACACAAATAGTCTACTGAAAGTTTTATGAACGTTCAAAATGAAAACAAAATTCAAATGAATAAAAGTGTGTACACTGACTTTTTGTGTCAAAAGTCACACTTCCTGTTATGATATATATATATTTTTATGATGCACACTTTTTATAAATGAATCAAATAATTCATCCTTCACAATTCCTGAATAGTTTATACTATAAAACCCTAGTCAAATATGTATTCTAGAGGCTTACATCATTTTCATTAATATACAGTTTGTCATTTAACTAGAATTTAATGAAATATTAAAAATAAATGTTCGCTGGTGGAACAGTGACAGTTAAAAGGCTATAAAGGGGGCAGTGACACTTAAATGTATTGAAGGAGTTCTTTATTCTAAGCTCTTATTGGTCACTTTATCTGCATTATTCGCTTTAAGTCATTTATTTAAAAAAATGTTAAAATAAAATGTTAGCTTTGTAATGACTATTTTCTGCTCAGTGTGTAGAGAGCAGTTCCCCTGCACAGCTGCACAGGAACCCTGTGAACACAGCTGGTATGATAGTGTCCTAAAGATGGCAGCAGAAACACACCGCAACATAAAGAAAACAGAGGAAGATAAAGTGATGTAATAAACACCTTAATGAAGAACTCCCCCAGCCCGGGAGTCCACAGGGAGAGAAAGAGAGAGAGACAGACAAAGACAGAAAGAGGGATAGACAGATAAGGTGATGGAGAAGTTCAGATCTTGTCTTACTGCTCTGCTTCATTAGACAGCATGAAAAAGAAAAGATGAGCATTGGGGGGTGATTAGGAAAGCAGTTTTTAATTGCCTGTTTACTCATTAATGCCCAACACCCCCAGAATCATTAATTACAGTCCAAAACAGAGAGAGAGAGAAAGAGGCCTGACAAAGCTTGATTATTTATTCTATATTTATCACTTCTGAAATGTGTCATTGTACAATTCACAAGACAACACTAATCAAGATTTTATTTTTATTTATATGTATTTGTGAAATACATACTTGCACTGTTTCAAAGCCTAGTAAGGCCTTACAGGTGCACATCTTGCATGATTGAAGATCCAAAATGTTCCAAAAGCCACACTCATTCTGGTCGTAAGTGAAAATGACATGTGTTCATATGACAATGAAATATAAATAAAGTAGGTTAATGAGGCAGGAGAAATGTCTAATGCAGTGTTTCCCAACTAGGACAGCTTGTCGAACATCCACGGGGCCTTAGTATTTGGTTATAATAAAAATTAATTGTATATTCAAATATATGTACATTGTAGTTATGCCAAGTTGTAGAATATTTCATTGGCTAGAAATTGTGATGGGGCGGGGTCAGCAAATATTATTGTGGACAATTCAGGTGCACTGGTCTACTGTATCCAATAATTGTATAATTTTTTTAAAGCAGCTTACCAAAATAATGTTATGCAAACCCCCTAATGATTAATGTAAAGAGGACTGTGATGGGCAAGAAAAGGGCAGCTGGGAGAAGAGCCAGATACAGCTGTGGGGGTCATCTATTAAAATCACACACTTACCTGCTTTTTAGGTGCTGAATGCTGCCCAGACATTTAAACTGGCCGTTCACCATAATGGCCATACGAGTACACAGAGCTTCACACTCTTCCATACTGAAACAAGAGACAGAATGCTGGTGAAACACAAAGCTAGGGTTCGTTTTTTTTTTCAGGGGCATTTGTGGAGGTTTCCAGTGACTCGTTCCTCTAAAAATCTCCTAAAGGGAACACCATTTGAACATCAGAGACCCTGAAGCAGCTTCTAACCATAGTTAAACGTAGATCATTAGAATACAAATCTTTGGCTTGGAATAGTAAAATAGACAAAATAACAGCAACAATTATATTTGCTGCCAAACTACATGAACAGTGGTTGTGTGATGCATATTCCACACAAAATGACTAAAGCCTTCTTAAAATCATAAGCTCCAATGTGATTAACTGCTTTCGAGCAATTTCTGGTAGTCATTTTAACAGTTTGCTAAGAGACACAGCTGGCCAGAGACTGTGGAAATGGTAACAAGCCTTTGTGAGACCAAAGACCAAAGTCCACTTCACTTCTGTGCCTGTTGTGTGTGATATTCTCCATCTGCTTGAGGGTAATTTTTCAAGTTGCACAGAATTGTGCAACAGCACATATGAAAGCAACTAAATTGTTATTATATTATTTTTGCTTTTTCATTTTCTTTTTAATGAATTGCAACATTTGTTCTTTGGAGCAGATGTCCTGTATATGACATGACTCTGTGCTGCCCTTCATGGGTCTGATGGAGTATGACATCACAGTCATGATGTTGTCATTGCAGCACACTTGGTCACTCATCTGCACATGAGACAGAGTGGAATGCGGGAAGTGAAATACAGCTGGTCTTGAGTAATCTGCATTTGAGGCAGTGATCCCTTCATACCTGATGAGAATTATCTTTCTTCAGACCACAGGTTTCAGTCAAATTGCTCTGGCAGTATCATTATATTTTACAAAGAAGACTGAATGATAAATAAAAAACATACTCTGTGTGTGTTACCTGTGTGAGGTGAGTATAACAGATCTTCCTTCTTTGATAACACTGAGGATACAATCCCAAAGAAAACGTCTGGCTTTGGGGTCCATGCCTGTGGTGGGCTCATCCTGCAAACACACACACACACACACACAGACTTCTGTGAAAAACTACTGTTGGGTGAACACTCGTTACAACTTATATCCCTCCAACACAAATACACACACTGGCGTACTGCATACTGCAAATATTGACTGTGTACTGCATGTGTAATGGAGGCCTTAAAAGTGAAAAGCTGGTCTCCATTACACATGCATTTTCTTTTTAAATAAACCATATGTGAAACCATTTACTTTAGCACAAAGGCTCCAGTTATTTCAAAGAAAGACTCAAATAATAAGAAAAATGTTTACAATTGTAAGTGATTTTGTTTTTCATTCATTTGACACACTAGAAGGTCAGGTGACTGACAATGCATTCTCTGCATTGTGGAATACTGTGTACTGCACATTGTGGTATCGTTTGGGTGTTACATGCATACTGTTACGGAGAAGACCGCTGCTCCGCCTCCTCCGTGCCACCAGGGGGAGCCTTCGCCAGAGTACTAACCCCAATCCGGACTACATTTCCCATGTTCTCCTGTGCCTTGGGCTGATTACTTCCTGTTTGCTACCTGTGTCCAATTAGCCTAGCTATTTAAACCCTGGACCTGCACATGTTCTTTGCGATGTCTTGTTTTGCCAGTCAAACATTTCAAAGCATTTATTCCCTGTATGATCACCTGGTGTTATTTGGATTGTATATCGTTTTTGATTGCCTGTGTATTGTGTATGTGTATGTATATAAGACTGCGTATTGATTGTTTGCTGCCTGCCCTGACCACCGCCTGTGTACCTGTTTCTGATTTTGTCTCATCCCCATTGCTCTGTTTGCCATTGTTTGTTGACCACTGCCTGTTTTGACAATGATTATGTCTAATAAAGAGCTGCAGATGGATCCATCTGTACATGAGTCTCCATTACACATACTACATTTGCATACCTGCCAAAGTATACATTATAAATACTGTTGCAAAAGTAAGGGCAGTATGGTAGAATGCTATTTTTTGACCTCCATGTTACAGACGAAAAGATATGCATCTCTGTCCTCTGTGCAGATTGACTGACACTTGGTGGGCACTAGGCCTGTTATTCTGCTTTTAATTATCACCAGTGGTGAGTGAATCAGGACTCTTCAGAAGGTTAAGAACACGGATTATTTCACATGATTCTCCATCAGACAGAATGAGATTTTAATGCCAGCAAACAGAGACACGTGCGTGTGTGCGGAATTTAAAATCTGCTTGGAAATACATTAAAATGTCCCAGGAGTGACCTCCAGCTCTCTTTTCTGCTCTCTCTTATCATTATTCTGCTCCTCATGTTATCCGTAATCCTCAAGGACATTCATTCTAGCCTGTGTGTGTGTGTAAATGAGTTTACTTAACTTTACTTTCTGAACAAAATAGTCCCCAGAAGTTAGCTGAATCTGACAAAAGCTCAATTTGGTGATATCCTCAAAGATGAATTAATTCATACTGAAAAAATGTTTTTCATACTTACATTTACATTTAGGCATTTGGCAGACGCTTTTATCCAAAGCGACTTACATTGCATTATACTACACATTGATCATTATACATTGAGTATGTGCAATCCCTGGGATCGAACCCATGACCTTGGCGTTGTTAACACCATGCTCTAACCACTGAGCTACAGGAAAGCTACTAAACTCTAAGTACAACTAAGTACAGTTTCTTTATAGAGAAAGGGTTGGGGTTTGTGTATAGTTCATATAAATATCTTTAAATTACTTTGAATAACTAACTTCCAGTCCTGCTCTTGGAGGGTCAGTGTCCTGCAGAGTTTAGCTCCAACCCTCATCAAACACACCTGAAGCAGCTAATGGTCCTACTAGGCAGATTAGACACTTCCAGGCAGGTGTGTTGAGGTAAGTTGGAGCTAAAGTCTGCAGGACACCGGTCCTTAAGGATCAAGTTTGGACACTCCTGGTCTATGCTGTGTCTTCATTTGACAGCTGGTTGGAAGCTCAACAGTACTAATGGTCAGATGGGCCTGTGTGAGACAGTTTCAGGACAATTAGCAGAACTCTGCTGTGATGATGCAACATGTAGCGATTATTGATCATGGTTGTTGATATACCTTTTAAATCTTTGGAAAAGATCTGGTGCTATGTATTGAACACTGTTGTTGTGAATTCTGCTTATTTAAATATTAATGTTAAATTACTAAGTTACTGTTATCTAGCTGGCTATAGAAAAGTTATAAGTAATTTGTCTTACATCAACATTCAGTAATGTCTGGCAGCAGAAAACCCTTATGATAAGCTGTTACACGTATTTAAAAACACAGATGAAATGTGGCAGATCAAAACCTTAACACAGAAAGAACATAATACATAGTTTACTTACACACACACACACACATGCTCAGAAGAGAGGTGAAGTGACTTACGAGGAAGACCAGAGGAGGACAGCCAATCAAAGCCATCGCAGTGGAGAGTTTGCGTTTATTCCCACCACTGTAGGTTCCTGCTGATTTCTCAGAGTATTTCACGAGGCCAAGCTTCTGAATGCCCCACTCAGCCACCTTCAGAGAGAGAGAGAGAGGCAGAGAAAAATGACAGAGAGACTCACAGACAGAGGATATCATTCTACATATCCATCTATTCATACATGTATCTCTCAAATGGCTGGATGTATGTATTTCTGCTAGTTGGTGTTAGGCAAAGATAAACAGTGTCAAAAGAATAAAGCGCTTAAAATTACACATGGCATCTTAACAGGTTTAGATGTGAAGCTTAGGGCTCTATACAATAAAGACAGTTGGCTGTGTTACCATGGCGACCTCTTTTTCCGGAACGCCTCTGAGTCGAGCGTAAAACTGCAGGTGCTCTCGTCCTGTCAGAAGGTCATCTATTGCATCAAACTGAGGACAATAGCCCATATTCTGTTGCACCAATTGCATTTCTCTGCAGATGCTGAAACATTCAACAAGAGTTTCACTTTAATCTATTAAAAACCTTAAAAGCTGCTAAAGTGTGTCATTTTGTTGGAAGTTAAAATACTTCTATCCTAGTTTATTGTGCTGTGATAACTATGAGCAAGCCACTGGCAAGATGATGAATCCAAAAAATGTGCTTGTGGTAATCTGTTGGGAATTGCATTGTTCAGATGTGCAAAACGGTGCATCTTGTGTCTTTATTTCTCGTAATTATTTTGAAAATGTAAAAAAAATAAATGACAATGTGACTCCCAACATCTGGAAGTAAGGGATGATGTTAAGTGTAATAAAGCCAAAGCGATTCATCAGTCCTAAAAATCATCTTAAAACTGGTGTGCAACAGTGACAAGCAAGTATTCATTTGACTCACTCTGTGCACCTGCTGTTACTGTGGCAAAAGCAAGATTTTGAAACCCTAACAGCAACATGGTCAAAATCACTTTGACAACCGCTTAGCAACAAAACCCCACCCCTTCTAACTCAGCAGACATGTCAGAGCTTACTTACAACTTTCAAACGTGCCTGTGTGAGATAGACAATAAAAATCCTACTTGTCTCCTGTGAGGAACCAACCAACACATTGTTTACAAGAACGTCACTGCGCTTGATAAAGGCTGAGCTGATGACACACACACACACACACACACACACAGCCCCTAGACAATAACACTACTTGTAAGAATGTGAAATTGGAAAAGCAAACTCTTTGGCATTTGTGATTTGATTGAAAGCAGAAGTTACCACCTCTCTGACCATAAAGCTTTGTCTGGCGAGAATCACTGAAGACACTAAGGAAGGATGGTATCTGTTCTCATTTACTGTCTTTCTGATCTCTCTCTTTATGTGGGCGTCTAACAGACTAAATAATTGAGACAACTGCGAGACAGAGTTGAGACGAACAACAGGAGACGAGCAGCTGGACAGAGCATGTGCCTGTCCGATGTGTCAGCTGTTTATAATATATTTTTTAAATTATTAAATGTATTTTTCTTAGTAATTTTTTGTGGAACTGTCCTGTAAATCTGTATTTTCCTTGAATCAGTGACAGGGGATCGTGTGTGTGTGGTACAATGCACATGCACATTTTGTGAGACATGCAGATTGCAGTGCAGGACAGACGCACACTTGCAGAGAAATTCTGCAGTATTTTATATATCTTGTGGTAAATACAATGTTTATTCACCATGCTTATTGTAAATACAATTTGTGGACAAAAAAATTAAGAGAACACTGCAAAATTATCGGTTTCTCTGGTTTTACTTTTTATAGGTATGTGTTTAAATAAAATGAGCATGTTTGTTTTATTCTATAAACTACTGACAACATTTCTCCCAAATTCCACATGAACATATTGTCATTTAGTTAAATTATCCAAAGAAAACAAGTTCATACTAATTTTTAAACAACACAATACTAATACACAATACTAACTTTACTGCTTTCATGTGTCTTGGCATGCACCAGTCTTTCACATTGCTGTTGGGTGAATTAATGCACTCCTGGAGCAAAAATATTGGGTTCAGGTCTGTAGATTGGGCTTGATTGACCTGGCTGTGTAGCGTGGAGGATTGTCCTGCTGGAAAACCAGTCCTCAGAGTTGGGAAACATTGTCAGAGCAGAAGGAAGCAAGTTTTCTTCCAGGACAACTTTGTATGTGGCTTGATTCATGTGCCCTTCACAAAGACGAATTTGCCCAATTCCAGCCATGCTGAAGCACCCTCAAATCATCACAGATCCTTCACCACATTTCACAGTGGGTGCCAGAAATTGTTGCTTGTAGGCCTCTCCAGGTCTCCGTCTAATCATTAGATGACCAGGTGAAAATTGGTCCCATCAGAGAAGATGACCTTACCCCAGTCCTCTACAGTCCAATCCTTGGTCTTTTGCAAACCTAAGCCTGGATCTTGTTTGCTTTTTCTTGATAAAGGGCTTATAATAGCTATGTATGATTCAGCGTGTTTTGAACCGTCCTCGCCATGCACCTCACCCCAGCTGCCATTCTTTTTGTAGGTCACTTGATGCCATCCTATGGTTTTTGACTGACATTTGTTTTCAGTGGAGTCGTTTTTGCTCTCTACAGATCAGTAATTTTGACTCGGCATATTGTACACCCCGTCAGAGACCTCGCAAAATGAGCCTTCGGGCGACACCCGATCAGCGAGACATACACCCAGGCACACCCAGGCTCACCCAGACAGAGAGGTGAGAGCGAAGCTTTCTCAACGAGAAGCTGTGCAATATCATTTCCCTCAAGAGTTATTTACCCTGGCAAACAACACACAGTGTCAAGTCAAGTTCCCTCAAAACGGAGCCCATAGTTAACTCACAACTTTGTGAGACATTCTCAATGGATTGCAGAGTACACGAGTCACCATGGAAACAGGGTAAAACTTAACTTCTTGACAGCAAACAAACATTACAAATCTGTGTTTTAATGCAAAAATTAGACCTCTGAATTGGTTTAGGTGTGCAAGACTAAAAAGAAGAGCAAAACAATGCGTGTTTATATGTGTATGAAACGATACCGCATTTATTCAAGCGCAACATTATATAACTTTTATTTCACCATAATATGATGTGCTTATTTACCATAATTGTACGTATTTTATTATAGTGCATATTATGTGTACTGTATTTTATTTCTTTTTCTGCTCCTCTATATGTTGCTAAAAAAAATTAACACTCAGTGGGTTACCCTGTTTAATATTTGGGTCTGTAAAAAGTGACTCTGCATCGTATGGTATTGTGTCACCTTTATTTTAAAATGTTTTTGTTTCAATTTCTCTATCAATTGTCCTATTTCAATTGGCCTCTTACAGTTGTCAGATTTCTCAAGAAATGTGTGTAATGCCTTTCAGTACACTACACAAAGCATGATGCTGTGACAAAGGGGGAGAAAGAAAGTGGTAGGCCTACATTTACATGACATGCCCATCCCTTTTCATATTATATATCCAAATAAATTTCTTTTTTTAATGTAATATTGTTCTCTAAAAAGCTTAGAAAGAGAAAGGCTGTTTTTTTTAGAAATAAGAAGATACAATGAATATACGATAAAGCGAATACGAAAATAGTACAAAAGAAAAAAAATGGATCATGGATAGGACATACATGTTTCCATTTTAATTATAAACTGAGATCATCAGACATTAAATAGATAAGGGAAAATGAGTAATGAGTTGCTTAAAACTGCAACCTTGTCTTGCCAATACAATATTTAAAAAAACATTTAAATAGAAAAACAACTAAATTTCTAAAAAGTAGACAACAAACTAAACAAACTAAAACGTAGACAGAGCCTGTCATGTGTTCTGAGTGGTAAACCTAAACCCTGGTTATATTAGTACACTCTGTGTAGCTCTTGCTTGTCTTGACTCTTATGATTAGCACCTTTACTGTACATAGGATGCAAATGCCAATAGACAAACTATTTTGAAAGCTATAATATATCTGTGTATGAGTCAGAGACTGACTGTACCTGTATCCGTTTAGGAAGGCGTCTCCTCCAGTCGGGCTAATGTCTCCAGTTAACATTTTGAAAGTTGTAGTTTTACCAGCTCCATTTATCCCCAGCAAACCAAAACACTACAACACACACACAAATTTATTTTTAATTTGAGAAATGTACGTGTATCAATAATTAGAAACATTGCTGCAAAAAGTGGGAATTTCCTGTCATTTACTGTTTCTTAAAACACTAAAAGATATTTCCTTAAAATAATTCAAACAGCACATCTGTGTTCATTTGAATAGTTATACTGTATGTAACTTAATCTTTGCTAAAAGGCACTTTTGTAACTTTTAAGTAATACAGTTACAACTAGAGTAAAATTTGTGCAAACTTATAACAAACTTAATGTTGGCTTGAGAAAGCCTAGTCTAAAAGTTAAATATAGTATAAAGAGTTTTAGGAAATTAAGATTGTAGTATTTTTTAAAGCTTAAGTTTAAGGATAGATTAGCATCAATTACCATGATTCTAACATGTATTATGTTGCTAGCACATTTTGACATCAATTAACATAATGCTAGCATGTTTTAGCACAATGTTAACACACATGTTTTAGCACAATGAAACTTCACTTCACGAGTTTGCATTAATATGCAATTGCAAATTATCATACATGCATATTTGGCTTGCTGCCCGGGGGAAGGGCTTCGAGCTCGGAATTTGGCCCAAACCCAGAGTACTCCCCAAAAAAGCCGAATAATTAACGGAAAGAAACCCTCCAAAAAAGGTAAAGTGAATACATACGGCGCGAAGGCACTTGAATGGTATTAAACGTTATGTGGAAAATCTGAAACAAAATAAAAAAAGCGTTGTAGAAATGAAACAAAGAAATAAAACGCGCACGTTCACGTACTGGACAGGTGACGGGATAAACACTAAGCAAAACTCGACCGGAGCTCGGTAGTTTTGAAATAAACAAAGACAAAACAAACAAAGACGGATCCTGCAGGTTTCAATTTTGCTTTTTTACTCTAATCTTAATGTTGTTATACGAACACACTGAAAATCTGAAATAGAATTTAAAAGCGGTGTAACAACAAAATGAAGAAATGAGGAGGGCTGGCTCGCGTATTGAATGGGAAGCGGAATAAAGCAAAGCAAAACAAAACGTGACTGCTCAACCGGGAGGGTTCTTGCTGCATCAGACGGAGACAGAGGGTGTAAATGTAGCTGGTATGTTAATAGTAATGGGCTGTCTGGTATTCGGGCAGGTAGGGTAGTTTCTTTGATAGTCTTTGAGAAGGGAGGTTTGTGTATTGGTAATTGCAGGGGAAGTGTTGCCGAAAATTAATTTCTAAAAAAAATATATAACGCTTAAAAAGCCTCTAATAGATCCAGCTTGGATGCCTATAATGCTGTAGAGATAAGACCTGAATGAAGCAATAGGTTAGCAGAGAGAAATCAGGAAGAGGCAGGTTATAAGAAGTGAGAGGATTTCCATGTTGAATAACATGGAGGGTTCTAGCTGAGATGTCTTGGAGGACGGATTTGATAGAGTAGTTGAGAAGGTGGTTTATGGGAAAAAACAGTTAAGAGTAATGAGGAATTGGGGTTGGAGATAGATCCACCTTTGTTGCCGGCAGCCTGAATTTTTAGGATAATAAACGAGAACGGGAGTCAGCGATTTGATTTTCTGGAAACTGGAACATCCAGAATCAGCCATTATAATAAACACAGATAATGCGTTTTAAGGGGGTCGTTTTGGAGGAGTGTACACGCCGACGACACTCTGGATGTCTCTGGATGCTGCTTAGAAACTTGCCGCGCCACAGAGTGTGACATGTTTTAACATTAAACTCCAAAATGATCACTGTACCTACTAATTGCAATAACATATATATACAGGGGTTGGACAATGAAACTGAAACACTGTTTATTTAGTGTTGGAGGTTTCATGGCTAAATTTGACCAGCCTGGTGGCCAATCTTCATTGATTGCACATTTCACCAGTAAGAGCAGAGTGTGAAGGTTTAATTAGCAGAGTAATAGCACAGTTTGATATTACTGCTATTATGTTAGTTGTATTTTTTTGCTCACTGTACGGCCTAAAAACATTACATTACACACACATTACACCTGATTCCAATAAGCTGGTCGATTTGACACCTCATTCATGGGCCTATGTCAAATCGTGCTGGATGAGTTTCGTACCAAATGTTTTTTCAGAAAAATAAGTATGCAGGAGAGTAGGGAGAGCTTTGCAAGCACCACTAAGTTTAAATGGAATAACAATATATTTCTCAAGACAACATAGTAATATATAAATGCACAGCTCTGTAAATCAGTGCTGAGAAATATTTGCGCTTAACACAAAACTTGTTTTTGTCAATCATCCAGTTAAATTTTTTTCAAAACTCTGATTCAACATTTTGTTTGCATTACTCAGAACTGTCTAATAAATGCTTAAGTGTACATATGAATGTTATAGTGGTGAATTTATGACAATTATTTAGTATCACTAATCTAGTGTTAAACATTTTAATGAAAACCTGCCTAGACAACTAGAAAAGTTTAGCTGAGGTTATAAAAAAGCAATAAACTGCTGCACACATGCCATGTTGGAATGATCATATTTACTAAATACATTCACATGAATGCTGCAATGAACAAAATTATCAGTAGAAGCAGCGAGTGGTGCATGACATTTCTGTGTGTGTGAATTACTTCCGCAGCAGGAACGCCCACACAGATCCTGTTGACGGCTGGAGTGACCTTCATACGATACATCTGATAGAGAGAAAGAAAGAGAGAGAGACTTTTGACTTTTAGGTCTTCTTCAATAATTCATTAAAAACATAAGAGACCTATATTTAAAACAATAAATAACAGCAATTGAAACATACATATTTTTACATTTTTCACATACATTTATACATAAAAGGAAAAAAAACACAACATTCACTTAACACAAACAATCATCAACATCACAAATACAGTGGTTTATAGCCCATTTACTTTGAAACATCTCCATTGATCATTAACCATTTTGTAATATGTAAACTCAATTTTAATGCGAGATTTTAATAACCCTTTAAAAATAGACACAACATCAGTTGACCGAGCATCATTCAAAAACTGTTTTCTTGATATATATAAATTTAATATATAGAGTTTTGCTTGACCCAAAAGAAAGTTAATTAGAACATGTATTTCCCTTCTACTTCTACTATACTTTGGTCCATAGATAAAAAAGTGCTGGAGTAAAAACTTCCCCTAAAGTATAAACCCACTCTTTTAAAATACAAAACAAAGGTTGAAGCCTTTCACACTATAAAAACAAATGAAAAACAGTTTCCTGCTCTCTACAAAAAAGATAACCTACACCTACCTCTGGATTAAGGTGTGCTCTGTGTCTGTTTGTAGCTATAATCCCATTTACTATCCTTTATTCAATGGGTGGTTTGTACAGAGACCCCCAGCAGCCTTTTTATTGGAGGCACCTGGCCCCAGAACCTCCAACCATTTTGACTCGCTGACACTCTCAAGTGTGTTTCACTTTCACACACATAATGTATACCACTGTATAATACTTTCAAAACGTTACAAGATATAAAAATGGTCCAAACGAGCAGCAGAAATTCTATAATTTCAGACCTTCATCCATGCATACTGTTTTATAGAAGGGTTGTTACAAGTTACAAGTGGAGTTTATTGTCATTTCAACCATATACAAGTACATAGTGAAACGAGACAACGTTTCTCCAGATCAAGGTGCTACATAAGACAAACACTAAACATCACGGACATAAGGGCTACATAAATTAAACAAAGTATATACATAAAGTGCACAAGTGCAAAGACATGTGCAGACAGCACAAGACAGTGTAACAAATGTAAACATAAGTGTTAACAATGTAAACATGGTATAGTTTTGGCAGCCAGATGTGCAAAAACACTTCTCTGAGCAAAAGAGAAGGGTGGGGAATGTCCAGTTGTGTGTGTGTGTATATATATGTTTGTGTGTGTGAATTAAATCCTTTATTCTAGTTTTACTGACTATTGAGGAGCCTGATGGCATGGGGAAAAAAGCTATTGCCCAGTCTGGTTGTGAGGGTCCGAATGCTACGGTACCGTCTGCCAGACGGTAGGAGGGTAAAGTGTGTATGGGAGGGGTGCGTGGGGTCATCCACAATGCTGATGGCTTTGCAGATGCAGCGTGAGGTGTATATGTCCGTGATAGAGGGAAGAGTGCAATTCCCAAACCAGGCAGTGATGCAGCTGGAGAGGATGCTCTCAATGGTCCCTCTGTAGAATGTAGTGAGGATGGAGGGTGGAAGATGTGCTTTCCTCAGTCTTCTCAGAAAGTATAAGCGCTGCTGGGCTTTCTTGGTTATGGAGCTGGTGTTGAGCGACCAGGTGAGATTCTCCGCCAGGTGAACACCAAGGAACTTGGTGCTCTCCACAGAGGAGCCATCGATGTTCAGCTGAGAGTGGTCATGGTGTGCTCTTCTGAAGTCAACAACCATCTCTTTAGTTTTGTCCACGTTCAGAGACAGGTTGTTGGCTCTGCACCAGTCCGTTAGCCGTTGCACCTCCTCTCTGTATGCTGACTAGTCGTTCTTGCTGATGAGACCCACTGCGGTTGTGTACGATGTGATTTGAGCTGTACATTGCTGCACAGTCGTGAGTCAGCAGAGTGAACAGCAATGGGCTGAGCACACAACCCTGGGGGGCTTCAGTGCTCAGTGTGGTGGTGTCAGAGATGCTGTTCCCGATCTGGACTGTCTGAGGTCTCCCAGTCAGGTCCAGGATCCAGTTGCAGAGGGAGGTGTTTAGGCCCAACAGGTTTAGCTTTCCAATCAGATACTGGATGATGATTGTGTTAAAGGCTAAACTGCATGTCTATGAACAGCATTAGGGCCAGGTGGAGGGCCAGGTGGAGGGTGGTGGTGATGGCATCATTCATTGAGAGGTTGGGGCGGTAAGCGAACTGCAGAGAGGGGGTCAGTATGGTCTTTATGTGCCTCATGACGAGCCTCTCGAAGCACTTCATGATGATGGATGTGAGTACAGCAATACAGCAATCATTGAGGCAGGACACAGGAGACTTCTTTGGTAAGGGGACAATGGTGGTGGCTTTGAAGCACAACGGTGGTGCTCAGGGAGGTGTTGAAAATGTCTGTGAAAACATCTGCCAGCTGGTCTGCGCATCCTCTGAGCACCCTGCCAGGATTGTTGTCTGGGCCAGCAGCCTTCCATGGGTTGACTCTATGTAGCGTCTTCCTCACATCGACTGTGCTTAGACACAGCACCTGATTGTTAAGAGGAGGGGTGGTCTTCGTCGCCGTCACATCATTCTGTGCCTCGAACCGAGCGTAAAAGTTGTTCAGCGCATCTGGGAGGGAGGCATCACTGTCACAGGCAGGTAATATTGTCCTGTAATTGGTGATGGCCTGGATGCCCTGCCACATGTACCGTATGTCTTTGCTGGTCTCGAAATGGTTACTACTCCTGGACAGTTTGGCCCTCGCTGTTCTTAGGGCCGCTCTGTCGCCTGCTCTGAAAGCGGAGTCTCAGGTCCTCAATAGCGCACGCACCTCTGCAGTTATCCACGGTTTCTGGTTGGAGCGTGTGGTGATGATCTTGGAGACGGTGACATGATCAATACACTTGCTGATGTAGCAGGTCACTGATGCCGCGTATTCCTCCAAGTTGGTGAAGTCGCCGTCAGTTGCCCCTTCCCTGAACATGTGACAGTCATTGTGTTCAAAACAGTCCTGAAGAACAGAGATGGCTCCTGCTAGCCAGGTTTTCACCTGCTTCAGAACCTGTTTCGAGTGTCTGACTAGCTGTCTGTATGCTGGGATTAGCAAAACAGATATGTGGTCTGAGTAGCCGAGGTGGGGGCGGGGCTCCGCACGGTACACGCCATGGATGTTTGTATAAACAAGATCCAGCACGTTTTTCCCACTCATTGCAAAGTCCACATACTGATGGAATTTAGGAAGCACTGACTTGAGATTTGCATGATTGAAATCTCCAGCAACAATAAACAGTCCGTCTGGGTTTAAGTTCTGCGGCTCACTAATAGCCCCATACAGTTCACAGAGCGTGTCTTTTACATTCGCGCTGGGCGAAATGTATACAGCGATATTGAGAACAGTTGTAAATTCCTGTGGTAAATAAAAAGGTCTGCATCTAACAGTCACAAACTCCACCAGCGATGAGCAGTAACTAGAGACTTGCACTGAGTTCTTGCACCATTCCGTGTTGATGTAAACACACAATCCACCGCCACGAGCCTTACCACACAGAGCTGTGTTTCTGTCGGCATGGAACAAAGCCAACCCGCCTAGCTGAATGGCGGCGTCCGGAACTCTGTCGCTGAGCCACGTCTGTGTGAAAACAAAGACGCAGCATTCTCTGAACTCACGCCGCATTGTTTGCTGGAGTCGAATCCAGTTTATTGTCCAGGGAGCAGACATTGGAGAGCAGGATTGACGGGAGAGCCGGCCGACTAGAGTTTGTTTTTAGCCTAGCACAGACTCCCCGCCCTCTTGCGCACCGCTTGCGAAGTCCCCTCCCCCGGTCATCGACATCAGGCGACGTCGAGGGCTGGAGGCCTGGTCTCCGCAGCAAGCCGAGATCGCATAGCTTCTCCAGCAGATCATAATGCAGAGTGGCTGTAGCGTATTTTCTGCAACACCGATAGCATTGATGTCCATGCACCGTTGGATGTTTACTAAAACAAACAAAACATCCAACATCCAAGATGTATGTTCTCTCCATACATCTGAGAGGTTTAGCTTTTTTTATTACATCAGCTAAAGAGGAGGCTGACTGTGCATAAGGTTCTTCCCTATTTATATCAAGAGTAAAATCAAGAGTGCAGTTCCAGTCACCCCCTACAACAATACACACGTCTTTATTTTCTTCTTTAACTATATTTTGTAATTTCTTGAAAAGTAAACTCCTTTCTTCTCCAACATTAGGAGCATAAATATTTACACACAATAATTTAAAATTACTTTAATAATCATTTCAATTTAATAATTTAAAATTAATTAATAACCTTCCTGGCTCTACTTCAGTCTTTGATAAAACTTTAACATTTATTGTATATAAAAAAAGAACAGCCACACCAGCACTTAAATTAGTCCCATGACTTAGAACATACTCTCCTTTCCACCATAATCCCCAGTTAACTTTGTTACTACAAGTACTATGAGTTTCTTGCAAGAATGTAACGATCAGATCTTTTAAACCAGTGATTTCTGATAAAACCTAATTCTTTCTCCTATCCCTTATACTATTGATATTAAGAGAACCCACCCTTAAGATCTCCTTAAGGACCATCCTTCTTCTCGATCTAACAACAGTTAAGGACTTTTTAAGACAAAATCTTCATTTACAGCTCTCAACACTCTCAACACACGCTCAGGTCCTCCACAAACTCCGGAAAAAAAAATCTTTCATTCCTGATGAAACAGGCAAGATCAACAGATCATTAGCATATCCAAAGGTGATTTACTATCAAAATGTATGAAAGACTTCTCACAATTACATAACATTCATTTCATGCACATGGAGAAGCTTGAGTTGGCAGAGTTTGGATGGACGAGTTTGGGGTGGAGAGGTGTGGGCAGAGATGGGCACAAATACATCCCACAAATACAATTGTGTTGTTTACAGCAGTGTTTTAAGTGACACACTTCCTGCTGCCAGTTGGTGGTGCTATAACTGTGCCTTACAATGTGATCAGCACACAACACCAAACATATTTACAACGTTTACTGACCTAAATCACTCAATGCATGCAGAAGATGAGACACTTCCTGTTCCATTTATTGCCATACATTGATTGCCTCACCATGGAAACACTGTTCAAAATACGAACAATCCATTCACAGTTTAGCATTTTTTAATATCTCTTTTTTTTCTGACCAAGCAGGATGCAACTTTTAAATTATAAATGATTCTAAATGCTGTTTTAAAGGACATACTTCCTTCTGCCAGTTTGTGGCGCTACTTACAATAATTTATAAAACTAGACTTACAATAGCCACTTGTATGTCATCAGTCCCTAATACCAAACATACAGCTCAATTGTTAGAATTGTTTGAAAATCTACATTCAATATAAAATGACAAACTTTTTGTTGGGCAGAGCTAATGAATGTAATATCGAAAGTTGTCCTAATTGATGAGAACACTACATGTACCAAGTTTGGTGACCGAAGGCAAAACTAACCCTGTAACATTAGTCATAAAGGGCCGCTACAGAGCCCTCTCACCATGCCCATGTCTAAGCTTTTGACTGCTATATTGTATGTATAAAATTTAAGCACATTATGTACCTCAAATACACCTGAATGTGGTTTTAAAGTTTGATGTCATCAGCCCACCAGAAAAAACATATTTGCCAAGTTTGATGTAAATTGCTCAATGCATGCTGTAGATATTAGAGATTTTTTTAGATATTTCACCATAATTTTACCACCTCGCCATGGCAACGCCATTCAAGAAATCAAAATTCATTTTGAATCTTCAATGTCTTGGCATGATGGTCACGCAATTTGGTGACAATCACATACATAAAATCCTTAGGAAGAGTATTTAAAAGTTCACAACATGCACTTTTCAGGAAATAAATATGTCTGACATCCTGTAGGGTTGTCAGCATGAAAGTTGTTCTGGTCAACATGACCTATACATGTTACAAGTTCATGTATGTATGTCATACAGACACACGTGCATGTATGTATGATATATGCACCATCTTTCTGTGCCCTGTACCAGGGGGCACCACCGAGCCCCCCTGTCCTGCCAATGTGCCAGCCTTTGCTTGGCCGACTCTGACGTGTGCCAAATTTCAGGGGTTTTTGAGCATGTTTAGGGACCCAAAGGCCCCAGAAATCTTGAAAAACGAATAAATATATAAAATAATGATGATAAGGAAAACAATAAGGCCCTTCGCACTTTTGGTGCTTGAGCTCTAACAATCATTTAAAGTGCAAGAAATAGTACGATTGTAAAGATATAGTAAAGATAACTGTTTTCTCCTCAAAGTCTCTAAGAATTCAAAATATACTTTTCATATTGCAGTGTTTATTATAAATAATTTATCTTTGTAGGTCATTTTTTTAATTCATGTGCCCTTGTAATCTTTAATCAACAACAATAACCTCCTTTCCCCTTTAAAACGCCACCTCTTCTCTTGATGATTTACATCTCGGTGTGAGGGTTTGACTGTCCAATGGCTAAAAAGTTTCTACCCCTTCCAAATTCCATCGATCCAATCAATTCCCGAAGAACAAAATCAAGTCCTGTCCTAAAACCTCTTTACTCAGATGTCACCATAGGAAAGACCATCACAACTTCTGTGTCATGGTGACTTTAAGACATAGCCAACTGTGTTTATATACCTAGTAACTCTTTAACATATAATTCCTCATACGTTATTCATACACAAAACATTGTGTTGGTCATCGTTGGTGTTCCGTCAATGCTGTTCAAGAACATTGTGGGTGGTGGAAGATAAACATGGGAGCTTAGTGACTCACCCCCCAGTGAAGTCAGAGGAACCTCCCCATGAAGTACCTCACTCGACTCATGGAAGCAGTAGTTACCAAAGAAAGGTTATATGTCATTTACCTTAGTGAGCTCACAGATTCTGAGCAGGTCATTCTGAGCTCCTCCCTGTTGCACACGAACACGCTCACGAGCAACGTCCTCATCCTCCTCCCTCACTGATGCTGGTAATGTCTTTACTGACCTGGAACAGAGCATATATATGTGTATAAACCAATCTGAGTCTTAAACCCATATTGAAACAGTTTAAATGTTTAACACATTTATGTTCAACACATGCACACATTTATAGGCACCAACAGGCACGTACACATTGTTTTAAATACTATGATATGGATTTGTAAAGGAGTTTAGTTTATAGTGCATGTATGTAAAGATGTGTGGAGAACATCTCACATAGATTTGCAGAAGAATTTGTACTGGATGAGAAGGGTCAGGGTAAACATAACGGCCCCCTGAATAGCCATAGCAAACAGGTTTTTGCCAACCATGTTCCAGCTGATAGGATCTTGGAAGCGGTCTTCACCTGAAGTGAGAAACAACATGAGTTAGAGAGATTGGGTAACAGAACCATATATTTTTATTTCCACACCAGGCAGTCAGAACACATTGTGGTTTCTACTTCTCAAACACACACATCTCACCCAGGTTTTTGTATAGAGTGCCGATGGCCTGGTTTTTGGCCATGTCCATGAGTCCTCGTCCCAAACAGAAATGAGGAAACAACAGCAGAGCCTGTTTTACTGCATCATTAATACTCGTTATTTTCTGGATATAAAGATGGAATAAGAGAAAGAGAGAGATATTTATAATATCTGTGAGAATATTTTCCTTGTAAACCAACTTGGCTGATGTCTATGGTGATGGTTCCTTCCATAATCCTGAAGGACTTGGAGTATTTACATTTCTGATGTCTCACAATGTAAGGTCTTGACATACTCTAATAACAAGCTTATAATAACATGTTTTTTGTAGAGACCATTGGTGCCAATTGGTACCATGATATATTTAGGCTTATGATGCTTTTGGGAAATGCAGCTCTGATGGGTTGAGTCTGGTGTGTTTGATGTGCTCCAGGAACAGGGATTGGAATACTGGTCTGGACCACAATGACCTATGTTTACATTGTAATAGGGTCAGGAGGGTTGAGAAGCCTTTAAAATATTTTAAGAAATTTCTGAAGACATTTTGTTCTGATCCATCCTGTAACAACCATAGCTGTCTACATACAACATCTACATACATGCAAAAATAAACAAAACGTTTCATAATCAATTTCTAAATAAATTCAACATTAATACTAACAAAGGACAAATACCCAAAAACAATACATAAGATATTTCCCATTAACTTAAAATAAACATATGTGTTTATGTTTATTCATATAAACAATGAAACCATGACCCCCTGTTCCCACTGGTCACATAGACCATGCCTACACTACCTATGATCCTCCATGATAGTATAAAATGGGAAACAGGAAGGCCACCTATCCTCTTAAACTCCATACCTGGAATCATGCTGCAGCCATGCCCCAGAGACAAAGGTAAGAAATAAAATGAATGAAAACTCTGAATAAACTTACAAAAACAAACTTGGTGTCTTTTCACTGATCTAATGTGCACCTTAGACCTTAAAAAAATAAACCCACCTAAATTTCATTTTCAAACCACCAAAAAAAAAAATTAATAATAGAATAAACATCTATACAAAGAATATATACCAAACAAACACAATACACAAAACCTTTAAAAAAATATATGGGATCTTCACACCGCAGATGTGATACAAATTCAGAGACTTAAAGAAGTTTTAGAAGTGAAAAAAGACGTGTGGGGACATTAGTATAATACATTTCCTTTCTTTTCATGCTGTGTAACATATAATCAGAGCTTTATGCAAGGCTTTATGCAAACTACCTCCTATGTTTCTGTTAAGATATGATAAACAAGGTGGTGCACCCGGGAACTGAGAAGTATGCCAACAGGCAGAGAGATATATGTAGTTGTGATTTCTGTGTACTCGTCTCTCTCTTTTCTAAGCTGACATCTGAACAGTAAGTGTCCTTCTAATAAAAAACCTCCTCATCTCCACCCTGTAATCCTCGTCTCTTCATTCATGATCTAACAACATGAAAACACTCTTGCACATAGCTGCGAAATCATGGGACAGTTATCACGGCAACTCATAAATCATTACAAACGCCACAGAGAGAGAACTCTCACAGGATTCCTACTGACCCATATACTTTGAAACACTCACACACACACACACACACTTGTTTATATGCCTTATTTTACTTTCCAAATTATTTTACTGTACAAACTGTATATTCTATCCCCAAACCCTTACCCTACCCCAACACCCAACCCTCACAGAAACCTATCCGCTTTTTAAAAAAAACATTATTTAGTATGTTTCATGCTCAGTTTGATAACCACTGGCTTGTTACCACAATGTAGGTGTGTGTGACTGTTATCATCCATGTGGTCCCCACAGTGGTAGAAAAACACACACGCGCACACACACACACACACACACACACACACACACACACACACTTGGACTGAACATTGTCATGGTGGGTATGAGTGCAAACTTTCATTACTAAAACTGACACCTTTACACCAGCACCTGACATCTCTACATGTCTGCTCATCTCTTTATCTAACACACTCACCACACTGAAAGAGAGAGAGAGAGAGAAAGAGAGAGGGTGTTCTTAAAGTTTAAAATTGACTAGCTGTCAATAATGTAACAAGCAGCTACAATGCCGCCTCATTACAAAAAACTTTACTAGAGATTTTTCTCCATCTATACATCATTGGAGTTTTGGTTCCCTGCCACTGTTGCCCTGTTGGCTTGCTTGCTGGGAGACTGCTGACGTCTAACTTAGCTTAGGGTTTTATAGGGTTTTAGCTTAGGGTTTTTATAGTCTAATATTTTTATTGTATATATTTTATGTATGTATGTATTCTACTTTTGTATGTTGTGTGTAGTTTATGGTACTATTGCAAATCCCTTATACCCCTGTCCCATAAGATGTTGTCTATTATATGCCATCCCTATGTAAGCTAGAACGCATATCTTGCTTAAATAATTGTGTTTTTATCGGTTCAGTCAACTCCCTTTATTCATAAACATACTGTATACCTAATTAGTCTTATACATCTTACACATATTATTTGCAATAATACCATTAACATGTCTGACATTTGTTCTGTGTTTTTGTAATGACGCTGAGGCATGACAGTTAGAATCCATGTGCGTTTTATTAGACAGATCCACAGTAACAGAAATCATAAACGTTAAACGGGCTATAATCAGGGCAGGCAGAGAACACTCACAAACGGTAGACAGGCGTGGGTCAGGGCAGGCAGCAAACAGGCAGAGTAAACAGGCGAGGTCAAAACCAGAA
>JAZGTJ010006720.1:0-24294 GCA_036877575.1 Botia almorhae | reverse complement strand
CCGGTTTAATCTTGCTAAATCTGGTAACCACCTACAGCACCTGTAAGGTTATTAAACACGACACCTTTTCCGAGCAGCATGACACATACTAGCATTAGGATGCAGAGAACATTATCTGCAGGGATGTTGTTTGCCACTCTTTACCTCTTCTACCCTAAGCATGACAAAGCATGATGTTTCCTTGATGTGCTAATTCTTTCATAAGCAGCTGTGCCTCTATAAACACTCTCTCTCTTTTCATGTTGTTCTGGAGACAAGATGGAGGAGTGTTTGTCAGGGTACAATTGCTTTGCTTTCTTCTAAAAGCAGTGCTGCGGAGACTTGTTATGAGGGCAGGGTTGGATGGGCGAGACTGGAAGAGTGAGGGAACAGGGGTTTAAAAGAGAGAACGAAACTCTCTGAAGTCCAGTTTGATCTCGTCAGCTCCACTCGGGGGTTTACCAAGCGTGTGAGTTTGTGTGTGTGCTTACAGCTAGCCTATCTTAGATTACTTCTACCACTTTTTCCTGTGTGTGTGTGTGTGTGTAAGAAAGAGAGAGAGAAAAAGAGAGATTGGGAAAATGGCAATGATAGTGACAAAGATAAGGTGTGTGTTTGAGAGAGAGAGAGAGAGAGAGTGAAAGAGAGACCACTCCACCTCAGGATATTTCATATTTTATCTTGACATTTTGCACCCTGACTCATCTGAACTCTCTCCAGTGTTGCTGCTTTACCATAAATTTTTGTCTTTTGGTCTAATCATAATTTGAGGAAATGAAAGGAGAAGGGAAATGAAATGCAGTGTCACTTCATAAATTTAACAAATCATACATCTCTGCATTTTTATTCAAATCTTGGCAGAAACACTCTGCCTTTGGCTTTGTGAGATACGGTTGTCAGTGGTATCTATAATACATCTTTATGTCTTAATTTTGACATTTTCCTTTTGACATTTTCCTCTTTGAAATAAAGGTTCTACAATGGGCGTATTTCCTGTTTTTTTTTAGGTTGTACCATCGACTGTGCACAAAACTTGTCATTATTTGCCTGGTGCAATAACCATCGCTATTACCACCTGTGAAAAGCAGACGGCAAATTTGATTTTATTAAACTGAGATGTTGACGTACATTTTCGATTGATCCTGGCAGCAGCTATTCATCAAATAATGGAAAGAAATATTTATCCAGAACATATATTCAGACATGCACTGTAGACCAGCGTATTTTCAGCATTTTAAAGAGATAATTCAGCTATCTGGGTGGCATTAGTAGTGGAAAATGAGGAGCGAGTCAACTGTACTGTGCAAATTGCACTGTTTTTGTGGGCCCATTTACACCATTAGCTTTGTTGCCCTGTTCATTGGGCCTAGAGGAGTGACCCACCCATAAACTCACCCTGCCAGACACTGTGATTGAAGGATTGAATTAGATCTTACAGCGACTGCAATTGGCTTGTTCAATCTCACAGGTACAAGCCAAAGAAACGTCATTTCAGACTGTCATACCCCATCATTCTCTACTGTCAGACAGATCGGACCAAGAGGGGAAGTGAGAGACAATTATTTCAGGAAGAAGTAGAGAAAGAGGAGCAAAGGTAGTCTAATGACAAAGCCTAAAGGTCTGTGTGTGTGTGTGTGTGTATGTGTGTGTGTGTGGTCCTGGCCCTCACTACATTACAGGGACCAAATGTCCTCACAAGTGTAGCAATTTTTACCTTGTGGGGATATATTTTTTATGTTCCCAAGCTTCTGTACAAGCTTGTACTTCAACACCACTGTACCTGACAGGAAGTATTTCTGCTGAAACAATTAATTTTTTGAAGAGCCCTTAGTGCTTTTTATAATCATGTCATTACATTCACAGCTGTTGAGTCATGTATCGTTGTGTGATAAAGATGGATGAGGCCATATTAGTTGTTTTGCAAAAATTTTGGATTAGTTAAATGAAAAACTCAATGCAGCATGTCTTGCATGCTGGGTGCTTTGTTTATCAGGCTGAGCTTGCTTGCTTTAGACAGCGAAAGAAGATTATTTTATAGGCCAGAAAAAGGAAATAAGTTCTGTCATCTCGGAAATGTTTAAAAAAACAATTCACCCTACATGGAAAATTCTTCCATTGTTTACTTATCAGCATGTTGTTCTACATTTATCGTGTTTAATTGCCTATCTTCTGTAGACCACAAAAGCAGATGTTAGGCAGGATGTTCACACAGTGAGTGGTGACTGGGACCTGTATGGTCCCAGTGATTTTTGGAGCTTAACAGCCTCTGGTCACCATTAAGTTTCGAAGCTAAATATAGGTTCGAAATTACATTAGGAAATGACTGTGATCTTGATTCTTTGTTCATGTTCACCTTGTGTCTTCCAGAACTATTGAACATGTGTTCTTTATAACCCTGATTCCCTAATTTTCTAGTATCACAAACATAGGGTACCA
The DNA here is from genome assembly GCA_036877575.1 of Botia almorhae. NCBI lineage: Eukaryota > Metazoa > Chordata > Actinopteri > Cypriniformes > Botiidae > Botia > Botia almorhae. The sequence goes on along the minus strand of JAZGTJ010006720.1, from coordinate 21,879 downwards.
GCATGCTGCCTAATGCTGTATAATGCAATGCTTACTGTAAATGGGAAGCAGTAAACTTAATATGGATGGCACCCTCCACACACACACACACACACATACACACACACACACACACACACACAGATGTTTCAGAGTGTTCTTACACCCCTGGTACTCCTAGTGTCTGTTTGCCACATTGATAGCAGTCACTTTCTGTTGTATTAATTTGCACATGCTAAACGTCATTTCCAAAATTACTGTAAGGTGTGATAAATCACTGTGGGACGTTATTAGATCCATTCATTTTTAGAAGGTGCTACAAAGTTTGCGCTTTTTTTGTACATGCAAACTAAATCAGAGTTTAAACGTGTTACAATATTCTTTCCATATTGATATCGCAATACCGATTTTCAAAGACAAACACAGTCCATTATAACACGTTTGACAGTTGCCATTCACGTTACAAGCTAGCTTTTTCGATCGCTTCCTCCGCAGGTTACCCAGAGGTCTTTGCAGTATTAACAAGGCTTGTGAAGCAGCCTTTTTGTCTCAATGTAATGTATTCTAAAACCCTGTGTGTGCTTATTGTAGGTGGTCTATGGGATATCTGAGTGTCATGCAGTGCCATAAGAGACAGCTGCTTCGGCGCATTGACTTGGTTAATATTTAAGAGGTGGAAGAAGTTTTCACTTATTGTCACAGCTTGAACTGCTAAGGCTACAGCAGGTCAATGCATATCTACACCTTAGTATTTAGTACATCACCTTTAATATTTCAACAGCCCTTTATTTTTTCCTCTAGATCTCTGCTACTCTTTCCCTTTGTTGCTCATGTTTTCAGTCTTTTTTCATTATCCTTTCCTGGATAAGATGTTGGAGTTAACCTGTATTTTTGTAGACATGCAAGTGAACAAGCGTCATTCAACCAGAGAACAATAACTTGGTGTCAGTTCATTTCAAAGCTGTTTCCCAAAAAAGGCCTTTTCCACCAAATATGACACGCCCCTTTGAAAATGAAACGAACGGCATAGTTTTAAATGTACAATTCCACCCACCGTTTGATATTCAAATGAAACAGCTTGTATGCTCTTAAAATGATGCTCGGAAATGTTACCTACCAAACTGGCACAAAACGCAAGTGGATGTGGGATAATGCTTTAGTTAGAGCTACAAATGAGCTGCAAGTGACGGGCATCAAATTCAAATGACTCTATGCTTGTGAAATGAGCATTTGTATCTTTGTTTTTGCATTTGTGTAACGTTACCTCCCACACGCAGAGATGCATATAAGCATTGGGGTGGTTTAAATTAATTTCATATCCCCTAGCCCATCTGAGGGCTATCAGCAGATGCTGCGTGCATTATTTCATTTGCAATATGTGACTGCGGCTTATGAACAAATTATAAGGAACAGGATCACTGAGTCCAAGCTAGATCACTGAAATGAGCCCTGAAATGAAAGCATGTGTTAATTTATATGTCTCCTGCATCAGAGAACTCCACATTCACACTCTCCTGTGTGTCTCAGCCAGTCTTTTCACAGATACACCCCTTTTCATAAGCAGTGTCAAGTGCTGAAGATGGAAACAGAGAGTGATCTATAAGAGACATTTGTAGCCTTCCTTTAACAGGGAGGGTGTGCTTTGAAAGCTGATAGGCATTGATGATTACTGGTTGGTGTGACAGTGACTGACCTGGGGTCAGTTTCAGCAGACTATTTAGTAATAAATACCCTTACAATTATAATTAAGGGTTTAATGTTAAGGGTTTGTTGCAGCTGGGAGCTGGACTTGTAACCCAAGGGTTGCAGGTTCAAACCCCAGTAGGGCTTGTTCATGAGCTACTGTACTGTACCATCATTTACTTATTGAGCAAGGCACTTAATCCCAGATTGCAGTAGAAATTGTACTACAGTATACTTTGAATTAAAGCATTTGCAAAATGAATAATAAAATATGTATTGCCTTTGTACATGGGCCGCACAAATATGCTTGTTTACATCTGGTAATTTTATGCGTCTTAATCATTTGATTGCTATTACACATGTACTGTACAATTTACTCTTTGGCACATAAACGCGTCTGTACAAAATGGACAATAATCCAATCTACAGTACTATTTCTGCACTACATATGCAATTCATTCAATAAAAATGCATCAACTGACCAAGTGTTTTGGTGCACTCTGGATTTGTAACATAGTAAGTCTAATTTCAGCCATATCCAGCTTCATTGTTCACAGAGAGAACATTTCCTACTACTATACTCTCGTACTGCAGGCCAGTATGCGGTAATCACTTTTGTGTTTATATGCAAATGCATGCTGTGGGACGCAAACAGCCCTGAGCAAAAACTAAACATCACGGGGCATCATGTGGCTATTTTTAAAGGGATTTGTCCTCAGGGTCTATGGTCTGCACTACTTTGTGATATCCTTGTTTTATGTAATCTTAACACACTGAATTTTTATGTACCAGAACAGCTTTTGTTTTAAGGTTAAAAAAATGAAGACTGGTACATGGTGCATGGCCCTTTCGTATGTATGTATCTTGGCCATAACATAACAAATTGTAACGCAAACACCACATGCCTGCTATGAACTTATTAAAAGCAAGAAGACTTTAACTGGTCCAGTTAGTGCCGTAGTAATTTCCCATTAAGTTCCATCTGTACATATCTTACACTAGACAAGCCCACCCACAGATCACAATAAAATATATTAGCATTAATACAGTATGCACTCTGGTCTTCACTCAACTGGTGATATTGGCGGTCAGAGGGATTTTAAAGCATCTATACTGACTTTACTGTTTATGGTTGTATATGGTTGTCACTGAGTAATTCTGTGGGTAACCCTTTTTTTTTGCTTTTCAACCTTCATTTTTTGAGAGCCACTTCGTCCATAAGCCACAAACTTTTAGTGGTGTGTGTTTTTAACAGATCGATAATAGCCAGGAAAGAATAATTGTCATAATACATGTTTCTCAGACCTTCCTCTTACTGGATAAAGTGGTTTGTGGTTAAGCCTGTCCTTCCGCCCTGGACTTTTATGTCGCTTTGTCTGCTTGTGCTACAAAGTAACATCCAATCCAAGATCTGCTGTTTCATCTTACGTTCTCTCTTGAATTAAAAAAAGGAATGAAAGAAAAGCAGTATTGTCATTTGTCTTCCTGCACTCATCACAGACATCCGCAAATTACATGCTAGAGTTTGGAGAAAAGGAGGTGGATTTAACATACCATGATTCTAAGAAGATAATATCTGTTCTGCTTTGCCTCAAATGACTGTAATTTCGGTCCAGGCAGCAATCTAGTCTGACCTTAGAGAGTGATGAGCAGGACCTTGCTTGAATTGCATGTGTGTGTAATTGTGTGTGTATGCATTGATATGTTTGTGAGTGTGCGCTTGGTCTTCAGATCCGCTCATTTAGATCTGCTTACAACAACGCCTTCAAAGTTCATCAGTTCCCCACTAGGTCATTAGAGGCAAGCAACATTGTACAGCATAAAACTTGGACCACTCCAAAATTTATTGCTAACTCTTGTAGATCTCCAGTGCATCACCAGGGGGGTGAAAAAACCTGGAAACTACAATAGCTGATGACAATTAGTGTATTTTTAAACAAGTTCACTTGTTAGGAGAATGTGAAGCACTTAACGGACCAAAATAGTTTCTTAACACGTAGAGTTTTGAGCATGCATGCTTCCCTGTGGAATCATTATCAACAGGCAATAAGTGTCTTGAATCTTGAAAGTTGAAACATCAAGGTGATGTAGGGTGGAGAGACATGCAGTGGCTCTCTGCTCCTTTAAGCCGCCAGAATCAAACAGAGTCATTCATCAACAGTGCTGTCCCTCCAGGTCCCATCAGTTTATGGAATGCACCATTAGTCTTGGCTTTGGCCCTCCTGTTGCCCTGCCCTGGTAAGAGACTCAGTAAATTGTCTGCTGCCATCCCTTCACACTGGAGCTAGATGAAGTGGAAGGGGACAGCTCTGTTGTCTTTAAAATTGCTATCGATTAGGCCGTTTGAATCTATAGCCTGGGAGGTTAATGACCCACATCTAGGTGAATCTGCCGGAAGAACCTCAATGTATAAAAATCAAAGGAATTTATTTACAATTGAAAAGAAATGTGTGACTTTTCTTAGAGATGTCTAGAGCGTATGATCTTGAGGGTGTGTCTTCCCAGCTAACAGGGAACATTCTCAGAATGTTGGCTTACGTTCTCTCAGAAAAAAAGTTTTCTCAGATTTATCGAAAAGGTTTGTGTAGTAATGTTAATAGAATGTTTTTAACGTTTATACCATATATCATAAACATTATTCTTAAGATGTTAGTGAAACAATTTAAAACCTTACAAAATTAAGAAAAAAATGTTTGATTAATGTTTATAAAACCAAACAATAGTGTTAATACGATGTCCAGAAAACTGGATGTTTTAAACATTCCTAGAACTTTTAAATAAAATTTTTATTACCTAATAGAATTGTTAGAGAGACCTTCCTAGGAGCTAAAATTAAAAACTTTATTAATTAAAAACAAGCTAAAATAAACGTAATTTATACTCACATTTAGTGGTAGCTCAGCCTGAGATGACACGCGTCGCTCACAGTTCATCAATGCATGGCAACCATCTGTTGAATAATGTGCACAAAAATAGCTCATGCTGGATTCAAATTAGCAGTCGGATTTTTGTCTGACTACATATAACTACATATATAACTGAGAGAGTTCTCTTAAAAACGTAGGACTTTGCAACAGACTGCTAGTATGTTAAACAGTGATATGCTAGACTGACATTGCTTGAAATTCAAATTCATTGCTTTCATTTACTCAGTGTGGAACAGCCCCACCAGTTAGTAGCAGTCTGTCATAACACATTTACTTTAGCATTTATATTCTTGTCTTTTGCCATTGGCATTTGTAAATATTGCAAATATACAGTTATGAGCAGAGTCATTTATTTTGGTTAGGTAATTTCACCTAGTCTAGATGCTAGAGCAACACTGCAGACAGCAAAACACTCAAACAAGCAGACACTCAAGCAGACACTTTGATAACTTGATTGATAACTGATTTTTAATATCTCACAAACTGTTTATGAAAGTTTCTAGCAGGATTCTCATCAACTGGTGAATTGTATTTCAGAACATGTGAATGCTGATTAGAGTTACATTTCTCTGTCACATTGCTCTAGATTTGCACTGTAAATTAGGGGTTTAACTCATCCTGCTCTGGACTGACGTTCTGTTGTGTTTGTGACAGCTTATATCTACAACAGACGGTTGTCACAACTCGCACTTGCTACAGAATCACAGCCAGCCAAAAAGGTGCAAAAATGTAAAAACTGTCACCTGTAGCACCCTTGCATTGGTCGCTATTTTTTGTGATTCTGAAACATTGACTATGAATAGAAGCCCAAAAACCAGCATACATGAAAATGAGAAAATTCTCAGCATTCTCCGACCTTCTGGCTTTATTCGTGCCTGTCATGAAAGGATGTTATGCCACACATTCCTGAAAATCCAGAGCTTACATTGCCTTCACTGAAATGAATAAAGACATAGTTGTCATGATTGGATCAAATCTGTCGTAAGTGCTGCTTGGCTGCCTATGTGAATCCCAAAACAAAGAGAAACAGAAAAAATAACGATACAAACTTGATGAAACAAGCAAACTTTGATGAAGATTTTGGTGTGCTAGTTTCAGGGGAGCACATTTTTGGGGAACTTGTCACCTGTTCAGGTTAGCTGACTAGATAAACCCCAGCTAGACCAGCTGAACACCAGCTTGACCAGGCTAGGTAAACTAGCTTAAACCAGCTAAAACCAGCTTAGGCTGTTTTTTGTATTTTTGTTCAGGTAAATTCATTGCTTCCTTTTCATTGCTCTATAAGGGGCTTTACTTATTTATTAGCAAGGGACTGTCTGGAGTTTGGACAGAGGCATGCTGGAGCTGTAATTAATCACGTTCCACAGTGAGCCTGATGGCTTTGAGATTGACTAAACTGCAGATAGTATTAATGACAAGAGCTCGCCAGCGTCTCGTTCCCTCAGCATAAATCCTTATCAAGAGCGTTTCTTCTGAGCATAGAGTGAAGTTCCCCAGTTCCAACTGCTTCATTCCCCCTTAATCAGAGCAACATGAGCTCATTACCGACAGCCAATTTACCCCTCAGTTCTCTTTAGGCAGAAGAGGACACTGTGCAACACCGGCCCAAGGGAACTTATCACTTTCTCTTTCTCTTGCTGAGCACTTTATGAGAAATAGCGTTAACTGCTTCAAAATGCCCCGGGCAATTAGCGGCCGAGTCGCTAGCTAACTGTCTGTCTGCTCCTTTGTTCTCCTCACTTATTTACTGTCTCTCTTTCATCTGGTTCAGTTCAACGCAGTCCGGTGTTTTGATGAGCAAAACACCCATTTTCTTGTTTTGTGCACCGCGGGCTACAAACTGGGCTGATGGTGTACAGCAGCAATTCCCCAGCCATTTTTAAACAGCGACCCGGGGGCACTTACAAAGTTAGGGGTTTTGTTAAACTTATAAAACAGCAGTTATGACTTAAAAATATCAGGGCTGTTAAAAAAATAAAATAGTAAAACATCAATTATTTTTATTTGTAAACATGTTAACTAATTAATAGTAACTTAAGATAGTAATTCAAATTACATTAAGGAACATGATGGCTGGTTTGTTGTAGATAATCATTAGCTGGTTTGACCAACTAGCATGTTCTATAGACCAGTTTAACCACCTTAAGCTGCTTGCTGGATTATTGCTGGTCAAATATGGTTTATTAGCTTTAAAACTGATTTATCTACTGTACCATGTCTTAAAACAAAGTAACCAGCTTAAGCTGGATTGTCTAGCAGAAACAAATAGAAAACAATATGAAAGAATAATATTACATATATAAAACACCAGACAAAGGTCTGCAACACTTCTTCTTACTCGTTTCACTTGCTCTTCTTTTCTTCACAATAATACAACACTAGATACAGTTTCCCCCAGAACTGTCAGAACCTGTGGAAAACAAACAAGCTCAGGTGTTGCTTGTTTCATGGCACAGGAAGATACCTGGTGAGTCTGTTTTTCACCCACAGTAATGACTGTTTTTACTTGAAAGGTGATTCATTGTTATAATGGCCTCTTGCTTGATAATAATAATGAAATTTATGTAGACTGTACCATGCATTCAACCAAAAATGAAAATGATATTATCATTTTTCCTACCCTCATGTTGTTCCATAATTGTATGATTTATTTTCTTCCATGAAACAGAAGTTTAGCTGAACTATAAATTTAAGACAAAACGCATTAGGAAACACTAATGAACAAGCTGATTTAGTTGAGCAATGACATGGATACAGATGAATTGTACTGTAATTGTTCTGTTGGCTAACATTCCTTGCTATAGGTCTCTTGCTATAGACTGCGATGTCTCATTTGACCAAGCTGGAACCAAAAAGAAATTGAAACTGCGTATAAATAAATCTCTCTTAATTTTGATAGATCTACCATGCAACATTTTTAGAGCACATTTTCTTCTAATTTACCTTATTTTATGACTCTGCAAATGCAAAACAGTTTGGGGCAGTGCTCATTATTTGCGACTCGCTGTGTCTATTAGGGTCTGATGTCTGATCGGCTATGCCAGCTTTGAAGTTTATGAAACCAAATTCATGTGAGGGAATATTAAAAGCTGATGTATTGTGTGTCCACATGCACCAACACATCAAGGATCCCTGAGTCTAAATGAAGACAAAATGTCTAATTTTATAAATGCTGCTTCAGTGAGACGTGACCATGGTATGAGGAAAAAGCAAAGCAGAAGTGATGATAGATGAAAAGTGAAGCGTGAAAAGGCTGAGCTGTTTCTTACTCGGCCTGCACAAGTAGTTCACTTCATTCAGGGCCACTGCGTCTCTGTGACGGCAATCATGGTTGACCGTGATTGGTGTGCTTCTCAAAGTTGTACAAACAGCCGAGGATAAGATCTCTGTGTATTTGCCAATAGACTGTCACAATCAGCCTACTTTAATATTGTATGAAGCATCCATAGTACCAGCTACGGTGAATATAACTGCCTATGAAACAGAAAAGAGATTTCTGTGAACACAACATGGGTCAGGTTGAAAGTGACAGGAGTCGCTCTTAATACATTGTATATTCACAGAAATGAATGGATTTCTCCAGAGTGTGGGTAAAAGGAACAGAATACGCAGGATGCAGAGGTTGTTTTTGGGATTGAACTGACATTATTGGATCCATGGGTCATTCTGTGAACCTGGTGCTTTTACAGTTTAATAAGATGATTTTTATAGTTAGTTTTTATAGGATGTTAAACATTCTTTCTAATAACTAATGTGTTTAAGGGTGTATTAATTGTGCCATCTCAAGGAAATTTACTATGCTTTTAAGAAGCCAACAGGGTTGTTGGTTTTACAGTTTAATTTGACATTTCAATGCTGTGAAACTACAATATATTTCTTACAAAGAGAATACTGAAATTTCTGCAAATATATATAGTTATGCTGACACAAAAATCATACAAAGGGACAATGTCAATATGTTTTATGATTATGATTTTTATTGATGTGTTTGAATGTCTATATTAACACATTGTGAAGCTGACATCAACTGTTGATTGTTAGAAACATAAGGGCACTTGTTTTGACCCTTAGAATATGCAAGTACTGCTCTGAGTGGGATTAGCCTAAGCATGTGGCAACGGGTCCTTATGAAATGAAGAACCCTGACACGTCACTGACTCTTTCCTGGGAATGAAATATACAGACTCTGCTCTCTTGAGTTACTGCTCCCTGATTGGACCAGACAGGTGGACAAGGGAGGAAGAAAGAAAGGGAACAGATTGACACAAAGTCTAAAACCCAGGTGAAAGTGAAAGTTTTCTCAGGCCATTACCACAGATAGAGGTGCCAGAGCTTATTTTAAAGGGTAATTGGCTCTATTAGGCAGCTTTTGAGCAAAGAAGAGCCACTGAAATAGTAAGATGCATTGCCACCCAGGGTAGTGATCTTTCTGTGGTTTAATGTCCTAACTTATGGTGCAGTTAAGCTCAGAATTGAGTTTAAAGTTAGGGCAAGCAAAGACATTTTTATTTTCTTTATAAAAGCAGCCTAAAAATCCTGTTTCATGTGGCAATGTATTGAAGTTATGTTGACTGAAATGCAAAAGTCTTCAATATTCAGAGAAAAGGACACTGTTTACCTTTAGATGTTTCGCATATCAAGTGTTCAGTGTCACAGTCCAAATAAGGCCACAAATCTGCTGATGCATTATTCAGATGTGGAAAAAAACTTCCAGGATTTGGAGAATTGGCTTTATTTTAATTATGCAGAAGAATTTGATTACTCTTTATATAATTTCCGCTCCCCAGACAAAAAACATCCATATTTAATACCGAGCCAAAGATACGCATTTGTTTTCGTTTGAAAGAAACTCATGAAGAATGCATGACATGCAGTTATTGACTTAATTTCCGGTGTTTGCATTTGATTACCCTGTTTACACTCTGTTTCCAGGTTATCTACTGCACCGGTTCTATGAAGTCGTAATTGTTTTGGTTAGTTTTGGTTTAATACCGAAAAAACTTGACTTTGATTTGAAAATCAAACTATGTAACAAGTGCTTCCACTTCCTTTTAAAGGCTAGTAAGCAATTTGTTTAGGATAATGTACAGACGGTCATTAAAGCAAAATAAACCCTGACACGGAACTGAGGTTATGAGCAACTGTAGATGAAATATTGATTTAAGATGAAATATTTTATAAGTTATTATTTTATTATGTGAAACATTTAAGTAGCACCAGTAATGTAACCTGGATGAGCAGCACAATATCACTCAATTACCGGATGTGGTTATTGAAAAAAGGGGGGACAACGGAAATGGTGCATTTAAATAATCTGAATTGAGTATTCCAGAGAGCCATGCAATAGCATTAGTTTCTTTTTATTAGTTAATTGAATTTATGGGAATTTAGCATTTAGCACTGTGGGCACCTTTAACCCCAGATTGCTGCAGCGAAACTTTCTCAGTGGCAGCTGTAAGTCGCTTTTTGATAAAAGCACTCAGTGAAAATGTCAAATTTGTTAGATTCTGAGGAAAAGTATGTGCTGATAAACTTGAATAGTTAAATGTAATCCTCTAAATTTTTATCAAGTTGTCTTTTGGTATTGAAAGTGTTACTCTTAGAAAGCACCAAGTGTTAAGTATGTAAGTGAGAGCTCTGAAGATGAACCACTGACTAGCATTTACAACTAGACATCAGGAGAGTCTAATCAAAGCGAGGCTTCCTCGCTGGATATGGACTGAGCTGGCGCAGTGGGTTCACTTCTAGTGTGATTAGCCATCTTGTCATGGAGGTCTTGCTTCACGGTTGCATCACAGTTGCACATGAAAAGCTCTGTAATCAGCTTGCTGGACAATCCTTACTCATTTGTAAGGAAACTAATGACTCACTGTGTTGTCAGATAAATGCATTTTTCATTATAACAGATATACCAGAATTGCAGATTTTAGTTCAGAAGACCACAAAGACCACAAACCAAGAGTGTAGATTGGATATTCTCCTCTTTCCTGTTGTTTTTGTTCCAAGAGCTTTAAATATCTTTATCATCATCTCTCTCTCTTTCTCTCTATTTCTATCTACCCTCCCTCTCTCTCTCTCTGTTTACACTCATTATTTTCAGTACAATTTTTTATTTTAATTTTTTATTTTATTTAGCAAGAGGTTAGCCAAAGTACCATGTAAATACCATGACACATACAGTATCCGATACCCTCACTGTACCACAGTACTGCCAGAGTAAACCGTTGTGAGCTGTCTAACCTTTTTCAACATTCATCTTTAAAATACCTGCGAAGAAGAAAACTGCAGGCAGGCTGCCTTCCACATCGAGTTTTCCAGCAAGCGAAATAAATATTTGCGTAGCGATGTGTTCAAACCAAAAGGCAGAGAGAAAATAGTCTCTCAAAGCAGCGAGAAGTTAAAGAAAGGGTGGTAAAAAAAAAATCAACATCCTACTCAGAACGACTCTTCATGCTCCCCTTTAAAAGGTACTTGAGCTGGATGTGTATGTGTGCGTGTGCATGTCACAGCCAAATAAGTGAACCAGTAAATGCTCTTTTAAAAATAGCATGAGGTCATCACTGCTTCTGATAGCAGTCAAACGAAAGCCAAACAAAAAAGAACAAAAACAGGGAAGATAAAAAGGAAAGGCAGATGAACGGGAAAACAGGCAGAAAATAAAAGGAACGTCACAATAGTGCTTGTTAAGTTGTGAGTTAATCCCACACTATAAAACAACTTTAGTCTCTTTTATTTACAAAAAATGTTTACGGAATGATTCCGTCTTTAATTTCTTTTGCAGTGTTACTTTTCTTGTGCACATGCTCAGTTGCACATATTCAGTTTGCCCCATGAATATAGTTTTTTTTCCCAGAAACCTTTTAAAATCTGTCTTCCTCACTAAAAACAAATAATAATAATAATAATAATTTGCCTTTATTGTTTAAACACCGTCAATCAACATACTAAAGAGAGACTATAAAACATGTTTTATAGTTATAAAAGAATGTACTGCTAATTGTTTTAAAATGACTGCTGTATGAATCATGATCTTGATTAGAAGTGTGGATGTCCAATTAGATTTGTGTTGTATGAAAGTTTCAATTGACACTTTTCTTAAATGTATTTTTGTCGTGCTAAAACACATAAAAGTAGATAAAGGAAACTATCCAGGGGAAACATCTGTGTGTATGGACAGTTTGAAAGGCAGCAAAATTATACCCTACAGTCAAATGATCTACGTACAACCTAAGGAAAAAAAAACAGCTTCTAATTAAAGAAACATCTGGCTTCATTTCTCAAATAATCACATGTAATCTGATCAATTTATCATCCTCAGTACAAATTTCCCTTCTTTTCAAATATAAAAATATTTCTGGCAGTGATGCAATGCCTTTCCTGGGACACACGTGCGGTTTTATCTAGACAATATCACATGAGCAGAAGCTGTTATATATCAGTGTGGCTGTGAGTCATCTGGCTACAGGAAATAACAGCCGGGTGATATGCACTACATCACATTTGTAAGTGTGATATTACTTTTATAAAGTTTTATAACAAGAAGTTAATACTGAGTAACTTGCAGTACTTTTGCAGTACTTTTCACACACATTATGGTTATTTTAGTGATTTTATTCATTCCAGCTCCTTCAATGAGAAAAGTTACAAAAGAAGCCAAAACACTAACTTTACCGCCAAGATGTTTATAGATTGTGAGGAAAGTTGCAACCCAGACAAGCAAATATAAGTGATATAAACAATAAAGTGTTCCTGTGCTGTTATGGAGTTATATCAGCTCTCAGGGATCACCTCTTGTGCAATCAGATTAGAGGACTGTAACTAACTACTATGTAATTGACTGTCAGAACAGAAAGTAACTAAGAGCTATTACTGTTTACCGCCTGTGCCTGCCATTCTTATTAAAGTGACTTGGACTCTTGGCCTTATCTACCAATAAATGCAGTGTCTATTAAGCAGTTAAAGAAAAATGTCATTAACACACAAGCGGGTGGGCAGCACAAATGCAACTGTGCATAACAGATTCTTATGATACTGGCCAGATCTTCATCTAATGTTGTGTAAGCACCAATGATAAATACCATCAAGTGTGTGTGAGAAAGAGGCGGAGAGAGAGACAGAGAGAGGTATGCTAGAGAGAAAAACACAAAGTGAAAAAGAAAAGAGACACAGGTACAGCAAAAATAACAGTTCCTCATGGGCAGAGTACAGACATTTGACTGTCAACTACTTTGACTGTCAACAACTTTGAGAAAATGTCATACTAACAGGAGTAAATTCTTTATAATTCAGAAAAGTTAACTTTCTCGCCGTGATTAAACTCGCGATTAAACTAGTCCTGCTTCATTACAGCACATTCTTCCTATTTATATTCTGCACTTCACTGAGTACTGAATGCATCCTGCCTATCACTAATAAATCAGTCATTGTTTCCAAGAGTGGGGATTAGACACGTATCAGAGGCTTATCATTACAGATTTGTTTACCGGAACACTTCATCAGCTCAACACTAGCTTTTTTGTGTGTTAGGGGACCATCCACAATCATAGCAAATGATCTTTGAACTTCAAATCGGCGCCTGATTAAAAAAGCAAACAGCGTCCTGCATGCCTGAACGTGTACATGCGTAATCTGCAAAGATAATCCTCTTGATAGGAACAAAATGTGCATCTATTGCTCCTCTTCTCTGCATTTAACATTAATGAAGTGCAGTTAAGTTTCCAAAAGAGTGAGGCAATGGGATTTAATGAAGCTTTAATGAGTGTTTTACACAAGCCATGTTCAAATATTTGATTTGAACTGCCTAATTTTTCATGTTTAAGCTAAAGAAATAAAATGTTGAGCCTTCTGAGTCAATACAAATCTGGCAGATTATTAAAAATCAGTTAAAAATCAAAGCAACTTGGCAAGATGTGTCAAAGTCAGGCTAAACTTGGATGCTGTATTATTCTGAAAATCTGGCCTGCCTGGAGAGCCTCTGGAGGGTGTGTTCACACGCCCGGAAAAGCCTTTTACTTCACAGTCATACTGACACTTAAGGATTTGTGAAATGTGTTTGGTGAGTGGATCACTCATCAAAAGTAATAAATAGTGTGTGATTGCGCATATGTGTGTAAGGGGGGAAGGTTACAGTGCAAGTGAGAAAACACACACACACAAGGAGCCTAATATACTGTACATTGACTAATATATAAATAATACTAAACAAATAGTAAAAACAAATAAATAGTAACTTAATTAACATTTATAATGTTTAATAAAGCATTTTTATTACAGAAAATTGTAATCCTTTCTTTAGCAGAGGAACATTGTTAAAACAATAATACTAAATGCATTATATTCACTTTCAGAGATAAACAATGTTTTTTTCTGTTTAGAAAAAAAACATTGAACAATGGATTCACCAAACTTTGTAAAATTCATAGTATTAAATTGTAGATATTTTAGAGACAAATGTAAACAAGATATTCCTGCATGTCACTTGCTTGTCACTAGATATAAAGTCTAGATATTTACTCAAGCAAACTGATAAGTGGTTTGAATAAATGAACATTACATAGTTGCCTGGCCAGATTAAGATACTATGCACCAGATTTAATGCTAATAGTCATAACCTTGCAAGACTAACAGTCTGTGTGTCAAAGGTGTAAGTAACAGCCTGTACTGTCAAAGACAGAAAAAAATATTGGTGCTTGAGAGCTGCCAGTATGCAAGAATAGTTTTAGAATAGCAAGAATAGTTCACTTTGAACACTAGTTAGAGACTTTAGACCCATAGGGTCTGGTAAGTCATAGTGTGACACTAAAAGTGGGGACCGTGTAAAAGTTCATTTTTCAAAGGAGCAGGGTGGATTATTCGGTCACTGTCACCTCACACTGAGAAAGAGAAGAGCAGACATGATGGTGCTGCCAAACTATTTCAAAGTATTCTTCATGATTATAGTGGAAGACTTTCTGTGTGAGAAAACAAAGAAGTCATTTCTTGCTCTAACCTCAAAACCTGATTGGCTGAGAGAGCATCTAACGAGCTGTACAGATGGAATCACAACTATCACAGTTTATAAGAGAAAAAAAGTTGGAAGCTCAAGATCATGAAAAATTGTTACACACACTTCAAAACATCCATCTTCTGTTCACTACTTTTCCCCATTCTGGCCTGGTTTGAGTGCACAGCAGGAAGCATTTTATCAGTTTGTAGTTTAGTGTGAAACACCACCAAAGATGCTTAGGGGTAGACAGCCAAAAATCTTCATATTTTGGCTGCCCCAAGGAGAAGCTTAGAACACCAAGACTTGGCTTCAGTTTCAATTTTTAAAGTCATCAAAAAGAAGAGTATAGAAATAATATCTGATTAGTGGAAAATTAGTGGATTCAATCTGGAGTTCAACTAGCTATTGACCCCCTGCCCCAACCCACCTCATTAAACCAATCAAAACAGTTTCTGAATAGATGAAAAGCTCAAAACAAACCTTTGCGGTCTAAAGTGCGATTTCTGGGCTCCTGTGCCCATAAAGTGCCAGACCCAGCTTTTCCCACCCACCCATATCTTTAACGGCTGCCTGGGTTCCATAAGAGTGTGTGGTATGGTAGTTTTCATTCTGTCAGTGATGCGATAAATGTGCCTCTTCAAGTAAAACTCAGTAATTAACAGCAACCTGCTCGTGTGCCACAGAAGGACTGACGTCCTTGAGATGTCTGCGTCACGTGTGCAGAGAAAGCAGGGAGGAAGGAGTTGGTTATTAGCCGTTCATTAGCGTGCTGCTAGCTCGCGCCCAGATGCTTCAGCTGTGATTAAGACCTGATCCATTCCACAGAGCCTCTTTCAGCTGAAACGTTCTCTCCACCCAAATGAAGCTACAAGAAGAACCGTGTACTTATGAATCCATAGCAATATGTCGCGATATGTCATGCTAATTCCCAAAAAGAAATTTTTATATTCTGTAAGCCGTTTAGAATGGTAACGATTTGCGAATCAGAATGAACCATTCGGCCGGTTTGCAATTCTGTCTGAATCATTTGATCATCTCACTCACTTTGAATAGTTTCTGTGGGATACTTTTGAAAACGAAAGGAGTGCTGTATGAACTGGCTATTAATATGCAAGCAGTTGAAATCAGGTCTGTAAATGCATCCTGTCATTGTCAGCACCAGAAAATGTATTTATTAATGCATGCGTCTTCAGCATCGGAATGACTATACGGTAAGTAAAGGTACTTTTTCAACCAAGAGTATCAAATGCTAACAGTTTACAAAAGCACTTCATTTTCCAAAAGTAGTTGTCCTATTTTTATTGTATTTTGGAGAATTATGTAAACACCTGTGCCATGTAAATACACAGTGCCATTTAAAACCATCACTGTACGCCGATAATTCCAAAGATTTGTCATTGAAAGTAGTACTATAAAATATAGCAATTGGCAATATATTTTCTGTTGATTTTATTAAAGATGTATTAGATAACATAATAACAGCAGACTAGTAAGCATTTTAGTAAGCAAATACTAGCTTAATTTTCATTGTAGTAGTGAGTAGTAGCTTAGCTAGCTACAATTTTGTATTAGCTTAGCCGACACTGCTACCAGCAATGCTTCAACTACATAAATTCTGCTCAGTGTTGTTGCTGCATTGAACAGGGTTTCCATTTTGTGCATGGTGTAGTAAGAGGATTAAATATGAACATTTTCTGCTGCTTTTCTGGGTTAATTTTTTATTAGCACACTCAATTTCCCCTCAAAATCGTAGAACATCTAATTAAAATTAGATGTTTCTCCAGAAACCGAAAAACAGGAATTTGTTTTGCTTTCTCTTTGTTTATTCAGTGACACAGACAGCATAAAAAGACTACCACACGCATAATCACTGGGGAAGGTAAAAACGGCAAATGAATCATTTTAATCTAAACCCTATGAAAACAGCCCTGTCTTGGGGCTGTTTGTGCAGTGGAGAGGTTAGTCACAGCTGATGTGAAGTGGGGGCACCCTGGGACATTTATTTGATCACTTCTTCATTTCTGCTATTTGTTTATTGTTTGAGTACCTACTGAGTTACCCCGAGCACTCTAAACATTCATTCGAATCAGGCACAATTCTGCAGTGTGCTGTCGTATTGTATAATTAATCAGGCAGCAATAGTTTAGGGATGGGTTGTTTTATTTATTTTTTCCTCTTATCCTTCCTTCCATTGGTCAATACAGTAATACTTATCTTTAAAAGGAGCTTTTTTGCATTACTTTGAAGGTAATGGGTGTGATATTTTAGATGTAGAAATACTTTTTCCTTTTCCAGTTGTTTGTATCAACATTGGTTTAACCAGTGAAGTGAAATTGGTACAGGACTATATGCTTTTTTAAACAATAGGGGTAGTGTTTGAAAAACAGTTATTATTTGTACTATTATTATCTGTTCTATTTGGGAACACCTGTGGCACAAAAATTACACACTTCAACTTAAAGGACTACATTAAATCTAATATTCTTAATAATAATAAAAGCCTCCTTGGCTTTTGTGTGCATTGATAATAAATGCTCTTTATTCGAAAGGGTAAAAAATAAGTTGGTATTCATAATTTTTTAACATTTTTCTTTTTGAATATTCCGTTTCATGTCACTATACACTATGCATTTTCATATGCTCTCTATAAACAGAATAAATTACAGATAAAAGTTATTGCAATGTAGAATTTGTCCTTTTTAGCAATCTAGTCAGTTTAGGGTTTAAAAAAAGATGTCATGCAAATCTGTTTCTCTGAATAAACACTGGACCTCTGACTCAGGAGCCCAAAAAACAGCGTTCAGCCCATAGAGTTAGCTTCTCAAACACCCCCGGCATTTGCTGCCCATCTGAGGATGGCTATTGAATGATTTATGGTGGGATAACAGCATGACGCTGTCATTTTTTACTGTCCCCCCATCGCCATTTAGGAAAGGCACAGTAAGCTGAGGGAGGCGTCCTGTTGTAAAATGTGAATTTGAACCACCTATATTTTTAATGATTGCGAGTACATCCACGTGTGATTTATGGAATCCTGCTGGTAGGCAGGCTGCGGAAAGGCTCGTGTTCCTACCCTGTCATTTAATCTGGGTATCAAAAGAGCAAATGCGCCGTATGTATAGACCTAACGGTAAGTGTGGTTAATATGGAATTTAAAGGAGAAAACAGTGGATAAAAAAGGTAGATGTGTTCGTTTTGTCTTCGAGTAAATCATTTACGCTGTAGATCAAAACGGCCAAGTACAAAAACACTCTCCATTCCATTTAAAAACACACATAACTCCCAGTTAAAGCCTTTCTTCCACCATATTGGTACTCTGTGACACACACATCACCCGTGTACAATTGTAAACCACAGCCGGCTGTAATGCACTGTTAAGCATAACCACCGTGTGCATGTAAAGGTGTTTTGCGTTTTGATAGTGTCATGTTGTTAGTCTGGACCTCAAATCATGTGACTGAACTTATTAACAATATTTATATAGCAATTATGTTGCATTTTGCAAGCTCACTCATATATACAGAACATGAATGGGAGAAATTAGATAAAGTAGGTAAATATGGCAGTTGTAATCCCACTTTACTTTTAAAAAGTCCATTGTCTTGTTTTTATTCTTAAACTGACTTGTGCTGAAGCACAATTGTATTTAAATTATTTTATTCTTTATTATTATTATTATAAGCAATAGGCAACGCACTGTTACAGTGATGGTTATCATGGCTAGGGTCATCCTGACCAACAGTGTTTTAGATTTTGGTCTTTCCATTTCCTAGGTAATAAGAGCAGCACTGTGAAATAGCTGTCCGGGGGCATTACTAATACCGCCACCAAGTGGACTGACTTGTGTTAAAGGGTTGTAGCACATTTACATGGGATTTGGGGCTAGATGTCAGGCTCTGAATTTTGGCATTACATTGTCTGCTTGGAGACTAAGAGACTAAAGTTAAAGCTATAAATCTGTGAAGTGTTATAGAGAGAAAAATGAGGACTAGGGTGGCACCTAAGCAGTATCCGTATAGTTGCCATAGTGACTGGTGTTTCCACTCCTCCATCCATCACCTGGCAGCAGCAGGCAAGCCACAAATAAGGAGCCTCTCACTCCCATAATTCCAGTGCACTGCCTGACAGGCCGGAGATTTCCAATCTGCCTCAGGGGCAGGGGAACAAATCCATTCCCCACTGTCAAGCCATCCAGACAGAAGGAGAGAGACAGAGGGTACTACATCTGGTCTCATAGCTGCTAGCTCAGAGGCGTGTGAACTGTGTCCAGTATCAGTGGGAAGTGGGAGAACTTTTTCAGTGCTGTTACTTCAACAATGCAAGCGATGATGTAAAAATATTAGACATTTACATAAGCACTATTGGGGTGGGGCTAGTTTGTTAAAGGGATAGTTCACCCAAAAATGCTTTTTTTATCACTTATTCACCCTTAAGTAATTTTAAACCTGTATCATAATGACTCATGGTATGGACACAAAACAACATTTCTTATTTCTCCCAGACATTTCTCAGAATATCATCTTCTAGGTTTGGAATGACATGAGGGTAAGTAAATGATGGCAAAATATTTTTGTGTGAACTATCTCTTTAAATTATGTTTCTATTATAATTATAATAACAGAGGATGTTTTTTTTATTTCCTGTACTGATTTGGGATCTTTGTAGGTAAAAATACAACACAATCACAGAAGGGATTTCTCAGACATTTTTTTTAAGGTTGTGTGAGAAAACCACAGGCATGTTCCATTCATACGGTGGAATCTGTGAAATACATCTGCGAAACCTTTATCTGACCTACTCAAGGAAAACTAGTCCCATCTGAGTAGGTCTGAAGTGTATCAAATGGCTAACCTCAATACATTTACCCTTGAAAATAAGGCCAGTGTAACTTTTACACCTGTTCAAAGGAAAAACACTATACCTGTTCAAGCCAGCTGTTCAGAGTTTAGACTTCCAAGAACGCTGTGTTGCAACACAGTCCATGTTAAAACGTTTCACTACCGAGTAGTGCACATTGTTCTATTGTAGGACAAGTGCAAAATCTTTCTGTTGTCACTTCCTGAAAGATTCCAGAAAATGGTTACTTGAAAAAGATTGCTCACAATGAGTAGAAAGCATTATTATACACCTGTCATTCAAAACGCATTTCTGCCAGTAAATGGTCTGGGCTCAGGTAGTCTCCCATATGCCATAATTGAAACGCATTTGCATGCAGAACAATTGCACTGTTCCAGTGTCATGCCAGGAGATTTTAAGTGCTTTAGTATATAAAAACATAAATACACTTCCTGTTTCATACCTTCTTTTTCTATTCCAGCATGGTGTATTTAATTAGCGACTTACAATATTAATTAAATTGCTTTCTCTTCTATCTCCTCTCCTGTTTGCATGACAATGATGTTGACAATTCAAGGTAAGCAATAACTATATTTGTGTTATGTAATGCAGAAATTCATTTTGACATTACTTTATAATGTACAAATGAGGTAATTTGATCTCCTTATAGCTCATTAGGTACATATATGTGATACAAAAACAACATCTTCCAACCATTGCAATTAATCTTAATCTTTAGTCACATTTTCTGTTCACTATGTGCAAATATGTGTTTAACATGTGCCATTGCTTAGATTTTAGCTTATGTAAATCACTCTGAAGACTTGACTCTGAATGGGGTGGCTAAAAAGTGTGTATGTGTGTGTGTGTTTGTTCGTTCGTGCTCTGTGTTGAATTGAAAGAATGATAGCATTTCAATCTCCTCAACCTTCATGAAAAGATATTCGTCCTTCGTTTTTTTCTATCTTGCTGAACACTCTCTCTCTTTATGTGGTCTGATTGGCAGCTCTGCTACATAAAGTCAGGTCTGGTCTTTCAGTTGCCATGGAAACTGCCCTCTCCTCTGACTGCAACCACGCTTGTGGACCTCTGTGTGGAACTCTGATACTCGCTGCATATAAAGATTAATAAATAAACTGACTGGGAAAGAGGTGTGGGTGTGTGTGGGGGAGTGTAGGTGTGAATGTTTGTTTGTATGAGAGCTGTGATGGTGTATGTACAGTGTTTGTCTGGTTTTAGAGTTTTACACAGACGTTTGAACCACACATAACCACAGTGTAACCTGACACTCTGTGTTATGTAGACTTAAATGAACTTGAACTATCAGAAATTGTGTTATTTAAACGTTCTTTAAAACATATTGTTCACTGCAAGATATTTATACATATTTCCACTTTTGGTCTAGGCACACTTGCAAGAGTTCATTACCTGTTTGTCTGTTTCTTGTGACACAGTGTTGTATTTAAACCTTGTCTGTTTTGTCAGAGGCTTTTTTGAGGTGTCAGTAGTTCACCCACACATGAAAAGACTGGGAAGAAGAGAGAACTGTTGATACCTACATCAAATGTATAAAACTGGAGGTGTTCTGAAAGTTATGTTGTCAAAAATGATTTTCGCTTCTGGATAGGTTTGTAAAGTTTGAACACGCGTGTGCCAGTGCCACATTTGGAAAAATCAAAAGATCACTTTGGTAGTAAGATTGGTCATGTTTCTATTCATTTATCAACTTTCAAATAACCAGACAAAATCAATATGAGGTATATAGTGTGTGTGTGTGCGTATGTGTAAGTGGGATTTCGGTTGAGTGCATGTTTTTCCTGGGGTTTGCTGGTGTTTATTTTTTCAACCTCACTCTGAGGCAAGTCTGTGTGAAATGAAGTGAGGCAGCATGAGGCAAAGGCTTCATCTCTCTGTGTCAGGGGGCTTAGCTTATCACAATGTCCCATCGCTGGCTTTACTTGCTCCACAGCTTGAGCATCTCATAAACTTATTTTAACAGTGAGTGGAGAACAAGAAGAAAGAAGGAGATGGATTTAAAGAGGAAGCATTTGAGGGTGAGTGTCGGTGAATACATCAGACTCCCCATCGAGGCCCAGGAGCATGGGCTTCAACTGTCAGAAAGCACAAATACCATAAACTGTGTTGTGCAAGAGTGCAGAGAGTGAGATAGAAGGAGGAGGGGGAGAAAGTGAAGAAGTATAAAAAGGAATGGAGATCTCCCCGCACCATGCTTTTTAAAAATTGTCCTTTTTGAAAACTGGCCCAGTTTCTGATAAGACAACCCTCCCACATAGTAGCGCACCATGACATTTAGAGGTTTAATGGAATAGCCCCAGCTTACAATTTTAGGTTGCAAGAACGTTTTTTTAATGTGTCCATTGTTGTTCAAAGCATGTTCAAAGCATCCAGTTTTTTGGATGTCGTATTACCGTTATTGCTTCGTTATAAGAACACTATTCAAACATTTTT
>JAZGTJ010006719.1:12306-24295 GCA_036877575.1 Botia almorhae | reverse complement strand
TGGAATTTTGTCAGTGGTGGGTCATTGGACCACAGTATCAATCTTGGCACCATGCTTGATGAACAAACTAAAAAGTGTTTGTTGATGTTAACAATGCATTATTTTAGTTACGTTTTGAAAGATTACTTGCAATGAGGAATTTTCCCACCCAGTGTCGTCATCATGGAAGTCCAAATATAATCAGAATACGGTTGCTATTTTTTACAGTTTTTCTCATCAGTCCAAAGTCATTAAACAATAGACTCTTTCTTTAGTAGTACCACATATTTGCTTCTTGTCAATTTGCCATGACAAATTGATTTGACACATATACTTAGGCATCATTTTGGAAAGAAATGTGACTTCATAGATTTGGCCTGAATTTGTCTTTGGTCTTTACATACAATATATTCAGTCTTAGAAACACAATTATTATTTTTTTATTGATGGGTCCCCTCCATCTTATGCAGCCCATGTGTTTTCTATTAGAGCCCTTTATTGTGCCAGCACAGTCTGGCACAGAGAAATTTTCATATTGTGACTAATGGTCGTTTCAATTTCAGGAAACTTTATTAGATATTAATGGCCAGCACTGTGTAGTTGAACCTTGGGTGTCAGAGAACTGTTTCGAAGTTCCAGCAGCCGTCTCCGCATAGGGTACTTCCCGCCAGCACACCCACATACACACACACACACACACAAACACACAACTATCCTTTTAGCCAAACACATTAGCACACACAAACACAACCTCTAGGCCACTGTACAGGCCTCTCACATCTCTGCTAGAGTTACATGATTTCCTCCTGAAACCATAACCATCCAAATGGTTACGCTTTTTCCACAAGAAGAAACAAACCTGAGGCGGGCTTTGTTTTCAGAACGAGCCTGCTGATAAAATCAGGATTTAATAGACAAATGAGGGAAAATTGGATTAGTGTTGCAATCTGAACAGTCATCTTAAATCTCTGTTGGAACAGTTTAAGTAGATCAACACTACTTCTATCATTGCCTACAAGCACAAGTCCTCATGAAGGATCACTAGAGGGGCCTGCCATTGGCCTATCACTCAATAACTGGGTTAATGGCCTAACACTTCCCATTAATAAATGACTACTTCTGGCCTCTTGCTCCTTCAGAGGTGATATTCATCACTGCTCTTAATTTTGTTTATCTTTTTCATGTTCACTCCCCTCGGCGATGGTCATCTATTAGCTCCTTTGGCCTTCCTCTTTATGGCCTCAGCCTGTCGGCCGGCGGGGTTAAAGGGTTAATATAAGAATGAGCCTAATTTTCAAACAACTTCGAGTCCCATGAGGTCTTTGGAATGTGAAGAGGTGGTTCTTAAACACTGGGCCAAGGCTATCATCATTTATGAACTAAGACAACCTAGAGAATAAAGGAAATAATCATTGTTGCTAACTTGACTGTATCTGTGATGCAGTCAGGGATGTTGGCTCAGTTGGTCTGCATTACAGCAATGAGGTCAAAGAATGGCAAAACACAATTAAGATTAGCCTCTCTGCAGGTTAGCATTTCCATATTTTGATTAAATGGGCATAGCTGTGGGCTTTTCTTTGTCTTCTAATTTTTCTTTTATCAAAGCCTGGCTCTCGTTTTTAAACAAGTCTCATCCAATTTTCCCTTAAAACAGTCTTAAATTAAGTTAATCTCAAGCCCTTGATTGGAATTTACAGTGTTACAACACTTTGTTCAAATCATGGGCCCTCACTTTAACAGAGTTGGCCATCATATAGTACATCACACAATACCTCAACAGCAAGAATAACAAAAACACAATACTGTACATGTCATGGCCAGGTATGATAGTAAATGATCTTATCTTAAAGATTATGAAGTATTTTACATTCATGATATTTAGTTCCAAGACAAGTACTTTATATAATTCCCTGTACTCATTAAAGCAGGCGCCTCAAAATCGTTTCTTTGGCCTAAGCCAGTAGTGTTGTAAAAATTAAAGCACGCATATACAACCTAACAGACGCACGGCTGTTTTAGCCGTAGTTCATCTTCATCAACATTCTCTTGGATCTGCTTTTAATTTACGCGGAGTTGCCTCTCCAGACAGCTTGGAAAAGTATGAAACATGAGACATTAAAAGACTGAGATCAACACAGCGCACAAACGCCGCTGGCCACGCATTAGTTATAGATTGCAGATTTTGACACTGTATGTAAACGAAATGGCTTAAAATAATTGGATTACAATAAATCATTAGTAACTATTGGACATGTTTTATCGCGAGGAAAAGATAGAAGCATATTTATTTTATTAAGAATTAACTATAGTCAAGACTGAATATTGTTACTGCACGACACTGCATGTATTTCTAGAACATGCATTGCCTATTAGATAGATGGATTGTATTTAGTTTCATAGACTGTTCATTTTAAAGTAACGCCCAAAAATAAGACAACAAAAAGTGTTACAGGGTGCACTTTTGATATTTGTACAGGGAGGCAAAAAACTTTAAACTCCATATTAAATTATATTTGTCACTTATGACTTTATAAAATTAAGTTTTGGGGTTTTGGGTTCTGGATGGGGCACATAAAGTTTTACGTGCATTTGCATCCTGTTTATATATGATAAACACTGACTTTTAGTTCTCAGGCCTTTGTTTCTTTCTTTGCTGCGCTCGTTAGGCAAATATATGTTAAAGAAACATGATATGTTATGAGAAAATGTCCCGATGGTGAAAACAAATGCTGCGCGTATGTTTGCTTTAAAGGTAAGTTGAGTGGCCTGGTAGTATTTTGAGGCGTCCGTTCGCGCGCTCCAGTTAGGAGAATCCTTTAATAATTATTCCAATAAACGGTTAATTGATCTCTTATTTCGGATGTACAGGTGAAATGATCCATGATAAGATAAGATCCGTGTAAGTACCGGCTTCCTCCACTTACTGTCTTTGTGCAGTCAACAACAACTTTTGCAGGGAAAATATATAATAAAACACACTGAAAAGAGGTGAGAAACATAATTTATTCAATTTAAAACAATTTAAAACAAAATGTTTTACTTTTCAGGTATGTAGCTATCAATTAATTGGATTACTTGTTTTATTGTTGTTTTAAATAAAATTAATTTAGCATACTAAACATTATATTACTATGAATTTATAATCACTATGTTTTGGCAAATTTAAAATGTGTTAATCCAAACTTTTAATATATGTGATTCCAAAATAACATTTACTATAACATATGTATTTTCTTTTAAATAAATATTTGACGATTTATCGAAGGTCAATTATTTTTGTTGTTGTTTTTTTATAAATATTTTATAAAATATATTCAATATTCAATATTTTATAAAAATTTAGTTTCGATATAGACTTTTTTTTTTTAAATGTGTGTTTTATTTCGTTAAGCTCCTATAATTGTGGGTGATAACTGTCTTATATGTGCAATAATGATTAACGACTAAGCACGGGTTAGTTTTTGTAACAATCCTCAACGTTATAGAGATACATAGTTAGAAACTTCATTGTCTTTTCCTTGTATTGACAGTGAATGTGTGAATGAGATAATGGTCATCTTATTTTAAACACAAGTCTTACTTGTGGCCGCCAATGTCGTCTTCATTCCTAAATTCCTTTACATACAGGCTTTAATAGGCATTTATTGGGTTATGGCAGTTTTTTTATTAGCACTCCCACTCACACCAGCGCATGCAGAGCAAATGCTGCTACTACAATATGT
Organism: Botia almorhae; assembly: GCA_036877575.1. Lineage (NCBI taxonomy): Eukaryota > Metazoa > Chordata > Actinopteri > Cypriniformes > Botiidae > Botia > Botia almorhae. Next base: position 20,594 of record JAZGTJ010006719.1, on the reverse strand, counting down.
TGCTATTAACGTATTTACGTTACGTCGTTTACGTAAATATCAACGCGTCCATACTAAACGTGTGTATGCAAACAATGCACGCACACGTTTATACACACGATTAGGTTATTTTATCCAGTGCATTAACTATTTTACTTTACAACATTTCTGGCAAAATATAAGAACTGCTTAGAGACCTTTATCTTTATCTTTTTTGGTGCATAGGCTAAATGTATTTTTAATATAGATTCAAATTACTTTATAACTTAAATAAAACAACATCTCAGTAATTCGGTGTACTTTATGCAGGTCTGATTTTGTTTTCCGCCGCCCCGTTCGCTGTGAGGCAAGACTTTTTTCCCCCAAAAGATTCAAGACTTCGATATCTGGCAGATTTACGGGCAGGGTACAATAATAATAATAAAAAAGCAAAGCGTTGCGCTGGCATAGGGCAGCGAGCTGGGCTTCGAGGGAGAAATAGGATCTAGGGGAAAACTAATGATGAAGAAAGATCTCCTCAATCCAAGCTCCTTAATTAAATGCATGGAAAGACCGAGAGAGGCGCTGCACATCTGGATTCAATCTGCACCCCTTTGATGGCATCAAGTGTGCTTTTCCCAGACCTAGGAGGTTGACGGAGGCAGCTTGGAGCCTGAACTCATGTCATTGCGACACATGCAGAGCTCGATCCCCTCCTGCCGAGAGACTCTTTAAAAGCACGCAATGCCTCAACGTCCTCTGTAAACATATTTAAAAAGAATAACATTTTAGTGTCAAATCACAGAGAAGTTGACACCAATGGAGGACGTAGGATGCACATAATGCCCTTGATTTTTATCGGTGTGTAAACTTTGACTACATTAAGTGTAAATGTAGGTTATAATTTGTTGACTACTTTATTTAAAAAAAACTACCCCACTGCTCGAATAAATCAGTTTTGGTTTAGAGGGGCATGGATAGGCTTGTCAAACAAATAATAAATATTCAATGCTTATTATTATTAACAATAAAGTATGTTTAATTAGACAGTAAACCCAATTGTCGAGCATAGTTATTAATTACACTGCATATAGGATACTCGTGCGTATTGTGGTGGGGATGTATTTACAGTATGTCTTGGGGGTGGGGAATAAACGTTTCACTTTGTAAAAGTCAGAAACACCGACAAAAGTGTTGCCACGTAATTAGGGCTTCTTGTATGTCTTTCATCCCTCCCGAGGACTTCAAATGCTCATGTATGTTACGTTCAGGCTCCCCCCTCTGTGTCAGTGTGTCGTCTGGAGAACTGGAGAAAGGAGCTAAGAGTGGCGCGTCCGATCTCCTATTGGGCGCAAGTAGTACATTTGTGCCTTACTTTTCTCGACAGTTTACTTATTTCGGCATTTGAAACTTCGTCGGAATAAGAACAGAAAGACTATGTGGCAGAACCTAAGAGGAATTCCTCGAGTAAGGCGAATGGTTTCATAGTCTTTGGAGTCCTCAGTGTAGAGATGTCTGTATATTGGTGATGCCAATCCCCATAAAGACACGACTGTCAAGCTTAGCAGCGGAAAATACACGTGCTTGGATCAACAAGACATCGAATAACGGATGTAAAAATCAAAATCGATCTATTTGTCGAGCATAAAGTGATTGTTGACGCTAAAAACGTAACCGATGTTGGTAATAGGTAGAAGGAATCTTGCGTTTCGTCAGTTTGCGTCATGACTTCCAGCTACGCTCATGTAATGGACAGACAAGCCACGCTATCTAACCGACTGGAGAGTCAGATCACCGCAAATCAGGATCATTTACAGGCTAAGAAAAACTTTTCAGTGAGCCACCTGTTAGATCTGGAAGAAGCGCGGGAGATGGTGGGAGCTCAAGCGGACGAGATTGCAGGAGAGGCGGGTAGGAGTATGCTGGAGTCTCCGGGTCTGACCAGCGGTAGCGACACAACACAGCAGGAGAGTAAGTGCATGTAAAATACATAACTCACCTTTTAATCATTCAAAAACATACCAAGTGGCATAATGAACGGTCATGTTCAAACGTAGTAACTTCTTTCTTTATGATTTTCTTTTAAAACCTTATTTCAGATGACAGGTTTCCAATTTGGAAATTATACAATTTCGAAAATTAATACTGTTCTTTTTGGGGTCTTACAGTTGCCCGTTTGGAATTCGTCTCCAAAATTAACATTAACATGCGCCAACACAGTGGTTTAAAGCTTAAATAATATACATCGGAGTTAAGGTCACAGGTCAAAAACAAGTATTTAAAATGTTTAGGGGAAAATGATCTCCTAATAATTTAGAAATTACTATTATTAATATTTTTCACATAGCACTTGGTGTCTGGGACCCAGAACAACCAGGAAGTCAATCTCAAAATGCGATCTATTTATTTATTGACAGCACTTAAGAGTACAGAAAACTGCCATGTTTGCAGATACAGCGGACATCAGCATATGTTTTTACTGGGATGCAAAAGATATAGGAGAACATGATTCCCAACGCCTCATTTACATAATATAGTAGACATGTAAATAATTGAAGGATGCAAAATTGCTTATAGGCATCCATAACCTTAACTTGACTGGTTAAATAAACCGTTTTCAATTATATTGGATTATATCATTCTTCGAAATTAAAGTTTAAGGTAAAACAACATTTAATTTTTGGGACAAACAAAAACTTCATATTATTCTTAAATATTTTCTACTCAGTAAAGTTAACAGTAAATCTGCGTGTTCTGGCCTTCAAAATGCACCATTAAAAGGCATATTTTTATAAGGCCAATTTTATCGATAAAATAATAAATCATAATTTCGGATTTAAAGTAATTCAAAGTAACAAGAATAAATGTAGAGTTGTTATTGAATTATTAACAGATAAATAATAACATTAATAAATTAGTACACTTTTAAAAAAGAACACAATAAAAATAGTTATATTTTATTTAATTGTTTGGATAATCTTTCATAAAATAAACCAAAGTAAATACAATTTTATGTGTAGGCTTATTGTGTATATGGCGGCTCTTTCTCTCATACAGTAATTTTAAAATTGAACCATATAAGCGCTCTTGTTTAAAAGGGACTAAATAAAGGTAAATAAAGTCGGGCTAAACGTAAATAAAGTCGGGCGCAGACATTCCATAAATTGAAAAAATAAGCCTATACTGCACGTAATTTTAGCGTAATGTAATAACGTAATGTAATGTAATATTGTTTATATTTTACCATGAAAACATGAGACATGAAGTGACTTATGCATAACAGAAACTGAGAAAAATCCTCTGTAGGCCTCAACGTATTTTATAAGCCCTGGTTGATTAAACCGATAGAACAGAGGTGATTTCTATGGTTTCTGACCACACAGCTGTCACGTGTAGAACTGTTAATGCTCAAGGCCCAGTGTTGATAACCTCTTGTTTTATCTTTGTTCTGAGTTTACGGCCTTTTAAGAACTGGGGAGAATCAGTTCGTCACTGTTTTTTTCTCTTCCTCTAGAACATTTTTGGAGCGATTTAAGAACTGATTGACGTTCCAAAGAGAAGCGTGTATGCAACTATTCGCTTGTTTAAAAGCTTTAAATCTTTAAAAACCAAAAGAATGTCCTGAGCAAGGCCAGCTTATTTTTTTAACAAAAGAAAGTAATAAAGATCAGTTAGACTAAATTAATTTATAATTTAAGAAAACGAATAAATACTTTAAAAGCTTAGTGAGTGCATGTAATTTTATACTTTTATATTGTGGCCCTTTTATTGAATTTCTGTATAAGTAATTAGACCTATGCAAGACTATGTCTATAACACACATGACTAGATGCCAGACTAGATTAAAAATATTCTGAAATGCACCAATGCCTTTAACTTCTATAACTTTCAAGCCAAAAGGTTTGTAATGTGTTTTTGTTTATGAAATGTTTGTTATTTTGTAGAAAGTCAACAAACCGGTTCTGTCTCACTTATGTATTTAATTTTCAGTTTTCTGATTTTCGGTCATGACGTTGTTAAATAAGTACAAACCTACCACAACAGAGATATTTATGACAACATAATCCTTATTTTTACGGTGTGTATGTATGCGTGTGTGTGCCTCCTCAGACGAGCAGCTCAACTCAGAGGAGAAGAAGAAACGTAAGCAGAGGAGAAATAGGACCACATTCAACAGCAGCCAACTGCAGGCCCTAGAGAGGGTATTCGAGAGAACGCATTACCCCGACGCTTTTGTCAGAGAGGATTTAGCGCGACGGGTCAACCTCACAGAAGCTCGAGTGCAGGTTAGTTGACTTTTTTAGATTAGCCATAGACTACTTATAAAATCACATTGTATAGATGTACAGTGTAGTTAAGTATAAAAGATAGACATGACCTCATTTATCTATCCGAACTTTTAAGCTGCTCTTTACACCATGTATGTCAAACGAGAATCTTTTGTGGTTTCCCAGGTATGGTTTCAAAACCGGCGGGCTAAGTTTAGGCGAAATGAACGTGCGATGCTGGCCAGTAAGAACGCCTCCTTGCTCAAGTCTTTCTCAGGAGAAGTAACGGCCGTGGAGCAACCAATCGTCCCTCGACCCGCTCCCAGGCCCAATGACTACCTGTCCTGGGGAAGCTCACCATCGTACAGGTTAGATGTCTAGCTCACTTTTGAAAACACTATGAAGTAAAGTTAGCCATAAATTAAGGGTTATAAGGTATTGAGTTTTTAATGTCCCTGGAGAGTCATGAGTTATGCCTCTGCAAGCACTCATGAGGAAAACTGCTTAACTGTTTCAGTTGTTTGCAAAACAACTAAAATATTCTTACAAATATTCTTATTTGTCATTTACAATGTATTGCTTATTTAGCTCTTATTGGGATACTGTTGAGGGGAAAAACAGTTTTCAGTTGCTCCTCATTTTGCAAAAATTTATGAAAAACATGAATGATTGTTATACACCTACAAATACAAACTAATGAATAAATATTAAAATCTGCAACAATCACACTTTTTGGAAACACTTGATAAACATGTCAGCACGATATTGTGCGACTTCGTAATGCCACGTTACTTCCATCTCATGTAATAACGAACTAAAAACTTGCACTTAGTATCATTCACAAATCTCCTTTCAAACCTTTAAGTTTATTTGCCTGCTTGCCATTGTAAGTATATTACTGTAAACATATTTTCTGTTTGTTTTTACCAAGTGAGGAAGTCATTTTGGTAACTTGATAATTAACAACTGAACATCACACAATTAAGTTAAACAAATTAGTTTCACATTTGAATTCAGACAAATGTGTGATTTAAAAACTCACATCGTTTAAGTCTATTTTTTCTCATTTTAAAACGTGGACACGCTGCTGCAAACAAAATATATTTTGTTTCTTAATTAAACCCGAACAAAAAAATCGATGCAACAAATTTTGTTGTTTTATATACGTCAATATTGATGTAAACATTTACATTTATTTCTCTAGTAGGGATTTTACTTTCTTTAAAATTCTGTGTAAAGTTCTTGTGTTTAAATCAAGAATATTATTGGTATAATAGCACAATTGTTAGAGTTTTTGCAAATAAAGTAAATATATATTTCTTTATAACTTCATTTCAGATGTTAAAAATACGGTGTAATTTGATCAAAATGAAAAGAATAAAACTTTTCACTCTTTCTGACAACCTGACAACCCTTTCTTACAGTGCCATGGCAACCTATTCGCCATCATGTGCAAACAACAACACAGCCCAGGGCATGAATATGGCCAATAGTATTGCCAACCTGAGACTGAAGGCCAAAGAATACAGTCTCAACCAGGTACCCACAGTCAACTAAAGTGGACAGCAGGGCTGTCACAGAACATTCCCAACATCCCATCCAAATCTTTTTTGTCACACACTCTGTACTATTTTTATATTTTTTCTTCTGTCTTCCTATATGTGCCTTTACCTTTATCCACCCAATTATCAAAGGAGTGGAAGCAAAGAGACCTTCACCAAGGTACCAAGCTTTACTAAACCAATGATTTACAATAGACATGCCATGTTCTTGGCATGTGGGAAAATGACATGGGAAAAGTGAGTTTTTGAAAGGACAAAATGGAAACTTTCTTTGTTCGCGGACTGTGGCAGCACGAATGTAGTCATCTCTTTTAAAGATGGTGATTTACTATAGGTTTTCTTGAGACTGTTGCTGACCACATGGATTTGCAACCTCTGTGGAATTTACATACTACAATCTTGTGGACATCTGGGAATTTTTTAGGATTTCCCGTTAATTTCTTGTGGAGCTCATAACTGCGGACAGAGGAAACATATTAAGATTTGAAATGTTTTGGTTATTGGAACTGGGTAAAATTTGGCTTCCTTAATACCATATTCTAAACTTTTCACTGTTTTCAGTTTTTGCCCATGACAAGTAGGGGTTATAGGTTTTGTGGTTTGACATTTACAGAGTGTAGCCATGTTTTAATATAGTATGTAGATAGTGTAGAACCCTGACATCTGTTCTATATGTTTAAAGCCTATTTTTGAATTTAACCATTTATATTGTCTAAATATACTTAAACATGTAATACACCTTTGCAATAAAACTGTCGAAGCAGTGTCATGGCATTACCTTTCAGGATCAGTGTGTTAAGAGACAATCTCTGTGTCCTCAAAAGTTTCCTACTTATGTCAGTCACAGCTGCATACCTGATTTACTATACACGGCAACAAATCCTGCTTTTATGTTAAAGTTTCACAATCATGTTTTTGTTTTCTGACAACTTATTCTGTTGTAATTCTGTTGCTGGCAACAGTTCTGCATACGGTGTTACATATGAAGTCCTATTACATTTGTACATGGCCTCAGAGGAGGTCTTTTAGAATAAAAGCGAATGAAACATATACTTCTCCAATTTCAATAAATATTGTGTTTTAATTTACACCATAACACATTAAAAAGAGAGTCAGGTAACCCAAATGACTCTCTAACCAGCAGAAGGTCACCATACTTGGCCAGCCTGTATTTTCATGTTTAAAGTACTTAGTGTCTCAGAGGGCTCACGTACGATGGTTGTTAGTCTTTTCCTTTCTCTGTGTGAACAGTTACTTTCAAACTCTAAAAAAACTAACATCAGGACTCCTGGTGCTCTGTGAGAAACAGTAGAAAGCGTAGCAGAAATTCCTGTGGCTCTGTTCCAATATCCATATGCTTATTTTCACCGGCACTCTTTTCTGTGGTAAACAACAGCGGGGAAATGACAAAATTCAGCTAATCAAGCTGGTCAGTTAGCATGAGATCCAAACATTTCAAGCCCTGCCAGCTTTCATCTCATTAAAACGCTTGTGTATTTGCATTGGATATGAAAACCTTTTAAAGGCTGAACAGAAAAAATTAGCTGACAGCACCCCTGTGAAAAACAGCCGCCGTGTTTTATGACCTGATGATGGACTTTTTGGTGTTGCGTGGTGAACTCTGATTCTTTAACCTGGTCTTCAGGGCCAGTTCTGTTAAAGTTTTGTTGAACAGGAATGTTTACTTTCAAAACAGGCTTTTTAAGGAACAGGAAGCGATCGTTTGAGTTTAAGTGGCCATGGGCTGTTTATGAATGACTGACACTGGCTTGTTTATGTACCTGACGGCTCCCTTAGTCTGCTGATTAGATGTGACCTCAGGTGACCTCAGAGACAGTCAATTGGAGGAAGCGGGTGAGCTGATATGTTTCAGCTTTACAAAGAAATCTGTTAGCTGTCATCGCTGTAATGTAACTACAATACAGTAGTTGCATTACAGGGACCAACAATTTCATCATAACGACATGGTGATATAACATGAGATGGAGTTTTCCACACAGCATCGGTGACTTTTGAAAATTTAAGATGTTTTTGTACCAGAATACATGTCTTGAATAATCTTTATTCTTAATTGAATTATTTTTAAAGTTTGCCTGAAAATATTTAAAACTAACACGCAAACAGAACATTTGAAGGCTGTGTAGAGCTTCAGTCAGATTGAGTTTATATATGTCTATGGTGTTATTCCAGCTCTTAAAATGTCATTCATGTCTCTAATGAAAGAAAGTTGTTTCACATAAAATAAATTGTTGTGTCAAGTAAGATTTGGCAGCGGCCTCCCAATGTAACAAGACGGATTTGGAAACGAGCACTTTCGTATTTTTCAATGCTCAAAATTAAAAGGATGAAAGAATAAAAAGCACAGATTAACCTCTCATAGGTTAGCAATAATGGACCGGAAGGTGGATACTGTGTGTCTCGACAAGGCAGACCTAAACCTTTCCTTAAATGATGCATCTGTATTACAATTCCTGTCATTATTCCACTTGTGCTGCCTTTA
>JAZGTJ010006719.1:0-12256 GCA_036877575.1 Botia almorhae | reverse complement strand
CGGATTTGGAAACGAGCACTTTCGTATTTTTCAATGCTCAAAATTAAAAGGATGAAAGAATAAAAAGCACAGATTAACCTCTCATAGGTTAGCAATAATGGACAGGAAGGTGGATACTGTGTGTCTCGACAAGGCAGACCTAAACCTTTCCTTAAATGATGCATCTGTATTACAATTCCTGTCATTATTCCACTTGTGCTGCCTTTAATGTGGCTTCTCCCCACGAGCTGGGCTCGTTCCATCCAGTTTGCAGTGGAATCTTTATGACCCACCAGTTCGTGAGTAAAACCATTTCCAAACACAGCCATCCTCCGAGGACCTGCAATATACTGGATGTTCACTTTGGAGTAAGAGCCATTTCCTATTTCAACAGCTTTTTTTGACACAACCCCCTTTCAGCCATTTATATCAAGGTCAATGGGCCTTGAAGGTTCCCTGACAAAGTGAGTCACTTGTTGGAGGTTGTTTAATGATACATGCAGAAAGCTGGATGAAATCGATACCGTCCTTGTGCCAACGTCAACCAAACACCTAAGAGTGAATTTATGACTCTAAAGTGCACGTAGGTTTTATTCTGTGAAGCACAGCAGTGGCCTATTACACAGTATATGTTTATTTAAATGTATTTGATCTAATAAATAATGAAATGGCCTGTCCCTAGATGAGTTGTCTGAGGAAGATTAGTAAATGGAAGAGGAACAACAAAAAAAAATCTTTCAAATTGTCTCCTCTGTCCCCCTGCCTGGGCGTCCATCCTACCTTTCACAGTTGGGCTGCGTGACCCCAAGTGCTTCCAGATGTCGTCTAGCTCTGACCTGAGCCCCAGCAGCAATGATCATACGCTCAACACCACCCCCACATCATTCCTTTGCACCCTGCAACCTACTGACAGAGTCTCCCCAAGGACAGACAGCTCTGTGGATGACAAGCAAGCAGCTCACCCCCATCAACCTCCACATCTGGAGCCCATTAAGAAGGAGACAGTCTCAGAGAGAGAATTATGGAGAAAGAGAGAGAGAAAGCGCAACAGAGAATTGAGTGGGGAAAAATGTTAAACTAGCATGCGTTGGAAGTGTGTTTTGATCTATTCGTAAGCCATTACCTCTCTGACATGAGATGCAATAAGATCCCAACTATGAGCAATTTGTGAGGTGTGACGTATGCAATCATTGTCAATCAGAGCATATGTGATGCTTAATAGAGGCAACAGTGCACAACCCATCCATTATTTTCCTGTTCATTTATTCCATGTTGTTAAAAAAACACTTCATTAAAATAAAAGTGTTTTAAGACTTCAAACCAAAGAGCTTTCACAACAAATCACAACAAACTTTGATTTAATGCTAAAAAAAAGGATTTAAAAATTGGACAAAAAGGCAAAAGTGGCCAGTGTTTTATAAGGGGGAATGAACTATAATCCAATGAAGTATTACAAATAAAAAATGATTGAAAAATATATGTTGTTGATTATTCTTGAGTAAAACAGATCATGCATTCAAAGTCACATACAACGATATTAGTTCTTGCATTAAATTAACTCCCTTTTTGTTGTCTAATGATACAGTGTGAACGAGTGGTATGATTGGTAGTGTGTGTAGTATGAATAGATGTTTACATTGTCATGTGACTCTATGACAAAAACAACAAAAGCAAAAATAATTCCCCCAAGTGTTATTAAACAAGTAATATTTAACAACAAAAAATATATTTCTTAGTACCTGTCACTTGAAAAGAGTCTTTTAGAATACTTAAGGATCTCAGCAGAAGCTGTAACCATTCAGATATTTCTCATGTACTGAGGACTTCACACACTATAAAGTAAGGAAATTATATTTATAGGCATATGTAGACAAATGGAGATATCTTACCCTCTGGGTAGGCGAGATTTGGCAGGTCACGCAACTTTAACGCAATAACGTTAATAGTTTATATCAATACATTAATATGAAAATCACAGTTAAAACATTCTACCCATTACACAGATTTAGCTGAATTTAAACATGAAATGCACAATCATTTTCGCAGGTAACTCCGGCTATTCGTAAAAGTATATGTTTAAACAGGTAATAAAAATTATTTTTAAAAATCATAAAAATCTAAAATTCAAGACAATGTATGAGGCTCCTAATGTTCCTACAAAAAAAATCACACAGGCAACAAGTTAATATTGTCTTGCATGCAATTACCATGAAAATAAAAACTGCAAAACCATCCTAATCGTGATCACATGGTTTATGTAATTGCGTGGCAGACAGCACAAAACACAAAGCTTTGGAGCTTCAATAAACATATCTGTGATTTACTTGACCCAGTCTGCTCTTGTAATGAAATGTATCTCAGAATCTGTTTAACAAATACCAAACAGACAAATGTTTGGCAAGTCACGATATTGGAAACTATGAGGCTTTGAATGCGGTTCAGAATTGTTCAGGGATGATACATTCAGAAGATAACAGGAGCCAAAACACTGTGGTCACCTTCTCTCACACTATCAGCCCCGCCTGCTGTGTTCCTGCCATAAAGATGACCAGAATGATCTTCTCGACTTGGACAAATATTCTTTGAGAGTGCACAGAAAGGTCCTATTGGACCTCGGTGGATGATGTGCATCTGCACCGCTAGTATCAGTAAGTCTGAGACGACTGACACATTGGTGAACACAATATCAAGAAAAGGTTTCCAGTTAGAAACCATTCAACTGTGTGTTGGACCAAATGAACTTCTTTCATTTTGCCCTTCCTTCTCTGTTCCTTAATGGCAACTCCCTCATTCCCCTAGTGATGGAAACAACAATACACTAAAACTCCAGGAGAAGGAAAACAGGTTGCGACGGACGACGACATGAGCGAGTTTTTTTAACAAAGTAGCCACACCATAAATCCGCACCACAGGCTTATGGAAGGAAGTAGCGATATTATACATCTGTCCCCAAAGCTTTGCACCTTCCTCTCCAGGCTGATTAAGTGGGCTCATTCATACAGGCCAGAAACAGGCCTGCTATTGTGCTGCCTTATCATAACTCACTCTTATATTCAATACAATCAGCGCCCTGCTGCACGTAAAAGATTCCACTGATTTACACACTTAATTACAGACCTCACCAAAGGACTTCATTGTTACCAAAGCGACTTTGAAAGAGCATGTTATCACATTGTCAAGCTCGTTTTAACATTTTCTTGGCAACAAATGATTTGATTATGGAAAATTATTTACAAAAAGCTCCTGAAAGCCACTGTGACTTAATAGATGCACAACACGTGAAAAATATGCTAATACAAACTTTTAAAAGTACAATAAACAATCTATTTAATTCAATGTAATCAATTGTATGCAGTATATAATAATAAGACAACTAAAAATATAACATCTCATGTCTGTGAATGTTCATTCCAAATGGAGTCTGGCCTGGAGGCCATACCTTGAAAATCTGCCTTTAATTTCCTCTCTGGCAGCTTTCTGAACACTGACAGCATGCGGATGTGATCCCTGGAGTTTAGTTTTCAATTACCAATTATGACTAATTGGCAAGTCTCGTGTGGCAAGAAGATCTCCATGATACTAAATACATTAACCAACACTTCTGATTCGATTTGCATCCTCCACTGTTTAGTTTTGTACAAGGTGTCTGACTATTAAATCAGTTTCACTGTTTGTTCAGTATAGTTTTTCTTTCATTAATAAATAGTTTTGTGTGTTATTTTACTTTGTATGTTATCATACAAATTATCTTATATAAGACTTGGATGTACAAAAGCACTTAATTATAAAATAATGATAAAAGGAGAATCGTTGGCTGATTCATCGGATCGTATTTAAGGAGAAAGCAGAAACAAACTTCTTTTTTTGTGTAGACACAAAGATGTGCTTACAAATAAACATTTATCTGCTTGATCATGCCACAAAAGCTGGAAGTGTGAAACACACTTCAGTCATCTGTTTAAAATCTGCTGGTAATTGTACTGAATAGTATTTTAATGATCAATCTCTTTCTCTCTTCACTTTTTCTCACTAGTTTTTCTTTTCTCTCTCTCTCGCTCTCTCTCTCTCTCTTTCTCTCATTTGGTTTTGATTAGGGTTGATCAGGAGCTCTGCCAGAGTATTTTATAAACACAGTGGTGAGCGACCACGGCAAGTTCTCAGACTGGATTCCAATGTGCGTTTTATTTACATGCTAGATTTACAAGATTTCCCAATTCATTTTCCAGTCCACCCTAATTAGGGATCAACCTTTGTGTTCTCATGGAGGAGAACTTGTGTCTTGAGTTTGAGGGATTGTGCGGTGATACACGGAAAAGAAACAGCAAAATTACACTAAACGAGTAAGACACAAAAATCCTCAAAAATGCGCTTGTGTTTGTTAGTTAAAGCAATGATGCGAAATCGAATAAACAAGAATGTGATTACGTAAATAAATCTATATTACAACCATTTAGACCCACTGTAGCTAATCATTTACTATAGTAAATATGGGGTAAAACGACATATAACTACATCTAATATACTATTGCTGACTGTTATGGCTGGTTTGATTCTATGCTGAAAAAGCTTTTTAGGTGTAACTGGGCTGTAGGCCACTAAATATGCAATTTCAGGTATGGGAGGGGTCATAGGAATGCCCCCTAAAAACAGTTCCAAATATGAGCTTCCCAGCTTGCTGGAAAGGTTTCCAAGAAAGTAAAAGCATATTGTATACTTTAAATACAACAGTGGTCATATTTTGGAAGCAAAAAGCCATTTTAAAGCTTTTAAAGCTTTTCCAAGATTCAGCCTAAAACAAAATATGAATAAATATGATGATTTTAAAACCACTGGGAGAAATAGAAAAATAAAGGTGTTATTTTTCATGGATGACTTTCTCTTTCTGCACAGACGCCGCTCCTTCGCTATTCATCTGTTATGCAATTGTCGAATTAAACTGCTAAGGAAGTTGAACAAGCTCTTGACTCAGAGTGGAAAGAATTCCCGCCTTAAATCTGGAAACTTTGACTACAATATCAAGGGGAATGGTTAAAAGACCACTTAAATGGTGGAGAGTGAAGGCGTGGGTTTTTGTTTTCCATCATCTTGCTAATTCACGGAATGACTCAAGAGCAGGCTGTTTTCCTTCACCACCACAGCACAGAAAGGGGCAGAGGTGTGAGTGAATCATCACTTTCCCACAAATGTTAATAAACACTCCTGCACTCCTCAACAGAGTCATCAACAGACTTGATGTGCCACATGTTTTTGACCCATTAAAATACAAATCCGTAGACATACAAATGCACAGAACTGAGTGTTGATACTTTGTAGTGTTGAGCTGTGCATATAGTGTAAATAATAATACAAAACATAATTCTGAAGTCCATATTCCTAATTTTAAAGTATAAATCCATTTAACTCCACATTGCAATTTAGAGTTGAATGTGTAAACTTATGTACACAATATTGAATATTTGAATTATATATGAATATTTCTTTCATGCTGTGCTGTTAGACTTTGGCTCTTGTAGCTATAGTGTGCCTTATAGATCAACACTATCAGTTTTCAGCCTGCCCTCAGTAGGGATTGTTGAGGAATTCTGTGCATTTCCCCTCTCAGTGTCCATCCTGGCTTCAACCTCATCACATGGTTAGCTCCTCCTCAGCCTCACAAACTCCAGCTAATCACCAATTAGCTAAAATGAGGCAAAATATTAACAGTAAAGTAAGCTGCTGGGTTACTCCTAGGAACACATTGGATTTTTGTGGGCGGGGTTTTGAGGTAAACTAAAAATGCCATATTGCCCTGGTAAAATAATCACTATTTGGTCTTCAGCACAGAATGCAGTTTTTGTTGTTGTACAAAATGTTGATACATGGTTTAAGTAGTCATCTGAAGCCAAGTCATGAAAATTAGGATTAATTACAAATAAAAGATAAAAGAATGCTTTGGTGTTTTTTAAATAAATAAGATAAACATGATCTATTTTTATTTAATATTTATATTATTTAGTTTATATACTGAATAATCGTTTTCCTCCCTACAACAGTCCTTCGATCATAGCAAAACATAAGCAGACACTAGTTTTCAACTCAGAATTCTGTCCTGCAACAGTACACTGTATTAAACAATACATATACACATGTCCCAGCATGCTTTGCTCTGAAAGCCAACTAGCGCAGAAGTGTGAATGATGCACTATCAAACAAAATCATGATCACGATCACAAGCTCATCTGCTCACCAAGGGCAAACAAACTTGGCTTTCTGCCATTAAAGGAAAAGTTTGGTTCTGAGACTTGGCTTACAAGCTGTGAGCTAAACCCCATCTCTGGACTACAGGATTGAAAAATATGAGGTAAACAGAATAGAGGAGGAGCTTGAAGAAGCTTAAAGGAGGGATAAATAGTCACTGGCAATAGGTAGGCGGCTGCTTTATATATGCTCTGTGGTGATTGACAGGTCAGAATGATCAGACTCCTCCCAAACTTACAATAATTACTAAGTTCATTATGAGGTAGGTTTGTGTATCAGAGTATAACATTATGTACTTTAAATGGAAGATTACAGTTTTCTAAGTGGTCTGCAGAGATCTCTATGAGCTTTAATATCTCCATAATAGAGATGATTTACAGATATGAGGAGAGCATGTTTCTCATCCACGGGTCATTTTAACAGCAGCTGTCTAAACACAACACACTTAGTGGGTGTGACTGATCCAGTGGCGGCGTGATCTCCTAATCTCTCACTCGCTTTCTCTCTCTCTCTCTCTCTCTCTCTCTCTCCGTGTGTCTCTCTCTCACTCACTTTTATTCACTGTTACTGTTCCTAAAGCAACAGTGAATAAAGCACTTCGGTTCCAACCAGAACTGATAGTAAATCACATCAACAGAGGCATATAACCTCTAACCATCAAATTGGATGACACACATATGCGTGACCAAATCCAAACCCTTCGCTTTCCACTGTACCGAGTTAGATAAATACGCAAAGCTTAAAAAGACTTATTTCATGTCTGGTAATACATTTGTCTGAGCTATTGATGGATAAATTCCATTTAATTTTCTTATGTTTTTGTTTGTAGCATATTTTAGCAATGTACGAGCAATTCTGGCTTCGGTTTATAACATATGGCACCAACATGGTCCAAAGAGATTCAGTACAATCAGCCATTGGAAGCATGACTATGTTAGTCATTAATAATCAGGCCTTGGGGCCTGAATCATGTAAAGGCAAGGGGAATGAATAGACATCATTCTTGGAAAAGCACTTCCAAGTTCATGTTTTTCCCAGGCCCTGGTGGTTTAAGGTCCAGTTTGCAGAGATATCTTGAGGAGAGAGCTGCCTCCATCCATAACAACTGATCTGGCATTGACAGCCTGTTGGCTATGAGGTCTGTCATTACCAATCACATCACATTTAAACATCTATAATATACATCTATAATATAAAAAGGCCTAGAGTGTTCCGAGACACAGAAACTGGTCATTTCAGATTGACTAGTTATTACCTTTTCCCAATAAGCAAATGTGTATCTTTAGCTTTATTTTTAATAGCTTTATTTTAGCTTTGGATAAAAGCGTCTGCCAAATGCCTAAATGTAATACAAGATCATTAGAGATTAGTTTAATGTTATGCCTAAATGTTGAGGGGGTCGCATCAACAGCATCTCATTTACATATAGGGTGTAAGAGGGAGCATTGCAACTCCCAGGTCGGTTTCAAGAATGGTGACCCTCAGTCAGGTTACATCCTCTACAGAGGTCCATTTGCCTTGAAGCTCAAAGCAGTGCTGTTTTACTGTTTGACACTGAAATGTGAACTTGCAAAGTGACTTTTGGAACGGACCTAAAAGGATTTGATTTTTCTTCTGGATTTGTTCCTTACGCACACAGATTTTCTGTGGATGAATGGAAAAACATTTACAGCCCTGGACAACCTTATGTGCTAGACAGATGCCTGACATATAATCAACAACTTTATTTTCCGTAGTGCCCGATTATAATGCAATTTGGAGGAATAATGATTTATTTAACCTATATGATGAAAAACAACATTGAAAGCACTGCAAGTAAACATGTAAACAAACCAGATCACAATAAATGAAGCTGACCTATATAATAAATATGTTGCAGACCAGGTTTTATCACTCCTACCACCTTTGTTTCAACTCATTACATGAGTTCAACTAACAATTCCAAATGCGAAGTTTGAAACTAGTTAGTGTAAGTTACTCGATTTATTACAAGACAAACAAGAAAAAATCAGCTGTTTTATAGACCAAAGACCTGATAATTTAATTAAAATAAGAAAATACGATAAAACTCTGATAGAGTCATTAACAACACCTGTTTTGCTATTTTTTAGTGCTTTTAACAGCTTAATTTTACAGCACAAATGGTTTCCAAATGTTGTTTTCAATTAGCCTGTGAAGTCTTTCAAAATGTAAACCTGTCTGATTTCTGTCTGATGATGTTTTTAATCATCTTTAATGAGTGTGTGCACTGAATGTTTAGGACCTACTAGATCTTGCATTGCTGCTAATATGGATGTGCTTGTGACTGTGGGATTCCCGCCCAAATAAAACCCACACCATTGTTATTGTCTCTCTGAGGTTTTATCTCCTGGATTTTCCCTTCCCATAATTGACATGGCATTTCTTGCCATCTATCTACAACAGGGCCATGTTTTAACAGAAGACAGAACATCATGTTTTTTCTTGTCTGCTGTGAGATTTTGTCCAGGGTTAAACGTAGTTCTAATAACAGAACACACAGTCAATTAAATGCTATTATCAAGAAATGTTGTTTAAACAAGTTAAAAAAGAACTCATTTACCTAGACTCGCCCTGTAAGTTATAATACACATGCACAATGCTATGATTGAAAGAAATGTATATCATGTTCTGCCTAACTTCATCTGCCTATTATATGCCATTTAAAAACAGGGTTGCAGCTGACATTTAATTTAAAATAACTGAAAATAACCAGTTAATTCAGACTGTGCCAACCTTCATAAAACAGTGCTGGCACCACCTAATGGTCATTAAGAGAAAGTTCACCCATCCCATTCACAGGCGCTAAAGGCTAAAGGTCAACTTTATACGTAACACCTTTTGCTTAAAATCTTCTGATATTTTATAACAGGCAAAAGAGTTAATAACAAAAAATATAATTGGCAAAAAATTAGCAATTTGCTTTTGACATGTTTTTAGTGCTGCAATTGTGCTAATTTAAACAGATGGTGAATTTATTACTATAAAGTCAGATACTGCTCCAGGTTCCAACATTACAAAAAAATGATATTTTTCCAGATTTACTGGGAGCAGCCCGGTGTTATTTCACAAAGCATGTTATAAATACATTGGCTGACCTGCAGTGCTATATGCAAATAAAACAAATGAAAAGAAGGGGTTGCCTTTAGATTCTTCATTGCAAACAGATTTGGTCCTAATGAGGAGCAGATTATGGCACTGATTCTGGTCCAAATTAAACAGCAGGCCTTAAGAGTTCAGAGGTGCAGAAACTAATATAGCCTATTATGCGTGTCTCACTGTTTAAAACAATGTGTTTTATGGGTATCGGTGCACTTCATTTTCAATGCAATAGGAAAACTACGTTCCTATTTTTACAAATGACCGGTTTAGTCCAAAAAATACTAAAGAATTTTTAAGACAATTTCTATAAACTGCTTGAAAAGTGGCAATTAGGCTGACATATATGCGTGTCACAGAACTTACGCACGTTTATTATTTAAGAAAGCACAAATCTTCATTGCTTACCGCTGTGTGCTTCGTAGTTCAGTGTCACAGAAACAATCCATTGTGTTGTACCCAAATCAAGGATAATTTACAGTGGTTTCCATAAATGCTGTTCCAATTAGCGATAATTGGCCCTTAATAGGATACAGCTGAAAGTGTGTTTCTTATTTATTTTCTAAGCCTTAAAACAAAGATGTTATAAATAATTATTCGTGTTGGATTTTTCTGTGTGCACGAAGTATATGATGTTATACATGACAAGAGAGTCTAAACTGAGATGAATAGATCTGAGGTATTACTGAAACACATTTTTTACATTAACAATTGAATGAACTAGATAAATAACCAAAAGCATCATGCTTATTAGTCTTCATAATTGCAACCCTTCACAACACTTTGTTTTTATCGAAATAATCTTAATAGGGTTATTATGGTGCCCCTTTCTTATTTACTTATTACTTATTAGATGCACAAATAACATTTTGGTTTTCTTATAAGAACTATTGTTATAAGAACTATATGTTGGTTAAATTGCATAAAATTCATATGAAAAGTGTGTATATAGACTTTAGCATACACAAGTGTATTATATAAAAAAATTATTTAAAAGAAAATGTGCAAACATTAAAGGCCTTCTTTAACTACCAAAAACACTTCGATTTCTATTTTGTATGCAATTTGTGGAAAGTGTCAATTGACTTTTGAAATATATTCTTTAAAAAAAATCATTGTTAGAATAATGTGTGAACAATTCAAATAAAAAAATATATATGTGTAATTGTTTGCAGCCCTAATAAGTATTGGTCTTCACAAGATGTTAAATATTGTAAGCATCTTTTTCACTTTTTCGCCATCTTGTGGCAAAAAACTACATAGCAGGCATTTAAAGTCATTCACCACGAGGGCAGTTTGGCCTAAATATGTTCACCCATTTAACACTGACCTTACTTCCAAGGTCTTTAACCACCTGAGTCCATTTCCTGTTTTTCCATCTCCTGTTTTTCCATAAAAGAATAATTATTACATCATATGACAGTCACATGCAACTCCCATATGTCGCCCTGTCATGATGTCTCAGTACCTGCTTTATCTTATAATAACAAAACAATAAAAAATTACAATATTTGTATGTATATATGTTTATACAAATTGAATCATTATGGCAGTTTATTTTTCAGGCCCCTTTAATGCTCACAGACAGACACTGCCAAATTTAGAAAAGTTTTATTTAAAAGCCGTTTCGACAAGATTTAAAAAAATAAAACATTTTTTTCCCCTTAAAACATCCTGATTCTGTTGATTGTTTACACTATATTTGACTGCATTTACTTCATTTCGTCAGCATGTACAGCTTGTATACTACGTGGAATTTGAGTGTTTAAAGTCACGAGCGTCACACAAGATCAGGTGACCATATGTTCAGCGACTCACACTGACACTGCATTCCTGTCAATGAGTGACAAGATACAAACGACAGGTTACGATGTGTCAACTCAAAATACAAAAATCCCTGTTCATAAAGAACATTTAATCTGTTCAGTAAATGGTAAGAACAGAAAACATGTCAGACATAATTGCCTTACATGATTCATTATATAATAAACAATAAAGCATTCATATAAAGTAAAATAAAGCTTCTTAATGAAAACCATGGTTAGTGGATACAAGAAAATTGTATAATTAATTGGCTCTCTGGTCCCTTTTACAGCAAAGATTACACTCTGTAATGGCCACACATGGCTTTCTATATCCCATTATACTTTTTCCCTTTTTGCAAATGCCGTTACACAACACTGCTGGTTTTAGATGGATTCCTTTAAATTATAGGGTGAAATAACACATCCATCCCATTCCTTGTGCATTCTGTTAAACTACAAATCAGTGACTTAAATAGCTTCCGGGTCACTCATATGGCATTTTCCTTATTGTGATTGGATTTAAATAATTGTGCAAAAATGTATATATTTGACATTATTAATCATAAATAAAACATATTTGAAAAAAAAAATAGATCTATAACAGTGAATAATAATGTTAATCCCTTTATAAAACATCAGTTTTGTGCGGACTGGGTTATAACCAACTAACTAAGGAATAGGAGGCCATAATGGAAATGATGAGAAATGTTAACTTCATTTTAACACAAACTCTCCTTTGGATTTGAATTTACGAGATCCTCCCTCATGTCAAAGTGTGACAGTTCCACATAATTCTGAAATAAATACTGGCCTGAGTGAAACAAACATTTAGAACCAAAACATTAATTCTAACCTCAACCACTGTGATACAAGCGTGAACCAAAAGCTCTCGGCATCAGAGCTGAAGAATCTCTGTGGCTTCTAGCTGTTCTGTCTCTCTTCCGGTAAATCGTCTGAAGGCTGTTCAGAGCTGTCTGAATCTTCCCTATCGCTTCCCATAAGGCCAGTCACCTCAGGCAGATCTGCAAAACAAAGTTGATAGCAGTAAATGAAAGTGTGATTTAAATGTAATATTTTAATTTGTGTACACATTAGATCTGTATTTCCTTATGGCAATA
>JAZGTJ010006718.1:1319-24300 GCA_036877575.1 Botia almorhae | reverse complement strand
ATGTTTGCTTAACCAAGCAATAAATAATGTTTATACAACATGGATGAAAAAATGGATGCTTTGAACGTTCTTAGAATGTTAAAAATAACACCCTTAATGTTTTTTCAACTTAAAGGAAATGTTATGGAAACATTCTTACATTCTGAAATCGTTACATCCTACTAACATTTTTGCAGGAATAACACTTTTCTGGAAAACTTGGAGAGAACTTTTACAGAATGTCAGCCAACATTCTGAGAACGTTTCCTGTTAGCTGGATAGGTTTTGGAACACAGCCTTTATCCATTTCTTAAGCCTCTGAATCTCTCTCGTTACCCGTGGCTGCACTCCTGACAGTGAGGTCATGGGGGCAGTCACACAAACAGAAGGGCAGAAATGCAGCTGGCCAGGCTGGATCTCCAGGTCCAAGGAGTCAACAGCCACTAAATAGACATGTGTGTGTGTGTGACTGAATCTATGGACCTGCATCTTTTCACTCACCTCAGGAGATTCTGTGACGTCTACTTGAGTCTGTACCGCTGTGTTTGATCTCCTAACCAACCACGGATGTTACAGTTATAAATGAACTAATTATCTGCAATGCTCATTAGCTTCAGGTCCTAATTAGCAAAAATTAATATTGGTTTTGATAAAGACAATAACTGAGGCAAATTGGCAATTGACCTTCTGAGGCAATCTAGAGAGTGAGGGAATGAGAGAGAGACAGATATAGACAGATGAGGAGCATAAAACAGAGTGAAAGAGACTGACAGAGACAGCCAGTGAGAGACAGGGAAATGTGGAGGAAACAGTGAATTAAAAGACAAAAGCCAGCTGGACTCAGTTATATACATAGAGTACCAGGCAAAAACTCTACGATCATATAAACATAAATCTTTCTCCTTTTGATTTGAAGGCTGTATGCTTACACGTTTAAAATAGTATTATAGAGAAGAGTAAAAATGTATCAACAATAAATTTGTATTATAAGTTTTTTGAGACAATGTAAAATGCAGCCAATGAGAGTCCAGCATAAAAGAAACTCTTTCCATTTTGTTTTAAAGGTATCTTAGATACCTCACGAAGCTGGTATGGATGAGTCTGTTATCATTCAAAAAAATATTTAAAAAATTAAACCGCAATGCTATCAAACACATTTCTCCAGATATATTATATATCCTTAGTCATATCTGGTTTTCTTGAGGCTCCGCCTCTGATCTGGCAGATGGCCAATGATCGTCTAGAATCTTCAGAAGTGACATTGGCGGTGGCCAATCAGATTATAAAGGTGGCTGGAATTCCCTCGCCTACACCCGCCCTGCAACTGTCTCAGAGTACAAGAAATAGATTAAGGCTGTTAAATGTCAAACACTTTCCCCCAGTGAGAGATAAGAGACAGAGAGAGAGAGAGAGAGAGCTGTAATTATACAAACTCCCCTCCCTGGCAGCCAGCAAACTCCACCTGCACTCCTACAACACACAAACTCCCCCCTATGCAGGTGACAGAGCACTGCTAGATACTGTCAGATTGAGGACATAATTGTTTGGTCTTCGCGAACTTAACCTGAATCACAATGAGAGTCAATAGATCAGAGGCAGGCGAGGAACAGCCCAGTAAACACTTTTATGTTGTAGGAACATTTTCCTAATGTTTCCATTAAGTAATAAAAGCGGTATTTTGAAAGTTCTAGGAACATTTAAAACATCCGTTTTTAGATGTTATTGCTTGGTTCGAAGAACGTAATTCGAACGTTTTTTAATTCCGTAATGTATTTGAAATGTTTCACGAACAACTTAATAATAACATTTTTGATATACGATATATAACGTTAAAATATATATCAAAAAATTGGGATAACTCTTAGAGAACATTAGCCAACGTGCTGAAAATATCCCTGTTAGCTGGGGGACAGATAAACAACATGAAAAAATAAACAACTGAGAGAGAGAGAGAGAGAGAGAGAGAGCGAGTGAGAGAGAGAGTAAGTGAGAGAGAGAGAGAGAGAGAGAGAGAGAGATTGGGCAGTGTGGTGCAGAGACAACTCTCAGCAGAGACACAGGGCCTGTGGATTTAATCCCATCAGACGACGAAGCTCCAAATACCATCAGAGCGTCGAAGGACGTGATAACCTTTCAGCGCACGCGAACTCCTCCTGACATCGCTCTCCTAAACCACGACTCACACGCGCTTTATCCCTCTCATTATCAGAGGGGCGCAAATATGCACGAATGTGAGAAAGCGACACGTCAGACACAAAGACACACAGGCGCACACACACAGGTGAAGCCCGCGCGGGCGCTGTTGTCGACTGGGCAGAGCAGGTCACTGATGTGAGACATCAATTTCCAGGTAGGCTGCTCTCAGCGGCTGCCGCAGGTATCAGCCGACACACACCTGCCCCTGATAAGCAGCTGCTGCAAAATGATCCCAACTACACACACAAGCACACAACATACATTATTCACACACACACACAAGTGTGTCTGTGCACACTTACACAGCAGTATAGTGCAATTAGATGAGTCATGGGTTATTTCAGACAAATGTTTGTGGTTTAGCTGACAAAAAAAACAAACGTATGAAAACAAAAGGATGAAAACTAACACATTAACTATAACCGACCACTTTAAACATTCAAACAGTTGTATTTAACACAGAGTTTCTCAAACAAAAACTCAACGGGGCCAAAAGATGACTTAAAATTATTTAAAATACACAACACATGCATTAAAATAAGGTAGAACAACTATATATGCTTGCCCAGTCAACAGGGAACGTTCACAGAACACTGGCTAACGTTCTCTAAAAGTTCTCTCAAGGTTATCAAAACACGTTCTAGCAATATTACATTTTATATCTTATAAATCTAAAATGTTATCCTTAAGTTGGTAGTGGAACTGTTTTTAAATGTTACAGAATTAAAAAAATTCAATTAAATAACATCCTTATGTCTAAAAAGCTTAATTTTATAGGTCTATAGATTAAGTTTGACAGACAGAGTGAGTGAGGGATGGGTCGACTGACAACTAACAGACATAACAGTGTCTTCAAGTTCTGATGTTCATACATTCTCATGGATGCCATCAGGCCTCATGACCCTTCATGACCCTCTGCGTGTGACGTAACAGAACATTGAGATGCAGTCTCAGGTGACACTGGTGTTGTGTTTCTCTCCAGAGGTGTAACCTTACACACATGTAGCCTCACTAAAGACAGGTCAGTCAGATCGCATACACACAAACCTGCTCTATACCAAATACACTGGAACAGTGTGCCTGGACACAGATCGACACATAGTACCAAGAGCAGCTGTTATAAAACACACGTGCAGTTCCTTGTCAAGAATTTCACAAGAATTGTGTCATTTTTTAAAAGGCAAAATACGTTCCCTCAATTTGCAATTAAAAAAAAAAAAGTGTGGCACTTTAAAATTATACTGTTGGCTCAACCAATGGTGGGACGTTTGGGGCGGGACTTCCTGTTTGCCCAGGCAACAGCAGAGAGGCGCTACGTCTGTCTGGAAACAACTATTACATACATCTAATTCCATTTGGCATCGCAAGTGGAGAAGAAATTTCAGATTTCACCTTTAAGAAGGACGAAGTGTTTCAGAAGTGCCTGATCAGTTTGAGAATCAGGGTTCGGGCGGTTTATCTTGGTGTGAGCGAGAATGCGCCGTTTGTAATGTGAGCTTATTACTGCGGGAGCTTGTGAGAACACTTCCAAACGACCCCAATCAATTACACATTAGAGCCAGCATCAAAAATAAGCAAGCCCTTATAAATCAAGACAATGATGGGGTCACCGTGAGAGAGAGACAGCGAGAGACAGACAGAGAGAAAGAGAGAGAGAGAGAGAGAGAGACCCAGCTAACACTTTGACAAAATTGTTTTTTGAACGTTCGAAGATAATTCAAAATGTCCGGTTTTCTAGACGTTGCATTATCATTATTGTTTGGTTATAAGAAAGCTACACAAACATTTAAACTACAACTTACAACTTAAACATAACATTTTTGATATACGACACATACGTTCCACTAATAGTTCTACTGCAAGAACATTTTGCGATAACTTTGCGAGATCTTTAAAAGAACATTAGCCAGCGTTATAGAAACGTTCCGTTAGCTGGGTGCCTGCTGAAGCCTACTTAGTCTCCACACTGTAAACTTTGATATGCCATGTAATTAATAAAGTTATGTTTGCTTAATTTCATTTTTTATTGTTAGCACTTGTTCTAGATGTATGTGTGTACTAGTGGTACAACAGTATGGATTTTTAATCACTCATGTCAAAGTCTATACAGCAGGGTTGCTGCTATATTGCCACTCAGAGGAAAATGTTAGTGCTCAGAGGCTGCTCTTTTATAGCTCATTAAATTTAATGGAGTTCTCGGTCATGTATCAACTCGTATGTTTCTCCGAACCTCATGATAAATAAAGATCATCACGAATGAAATGGTCGCTGTCATACAGTAAGAGTATAAAGTGTTGATGTTTGATGTGGATGTTCATGTTGAATGTTTCATATTTAAAACGCTGACTTTGGTATCTTGGCAAGTCTGAGCATTGTTGAGATCCCTCTGGAGGAAACATGTGAGAAAAATGGGGTTTATTTTTTGAAAGACAAATCTCAACGTGTTGCCTAGAAATAACAGAAACACTATTAAACAACTGACTTAGACCCTGAAATAGATCCTTATTGTGCGATCTCATGCACACACACACACACATTTACTGATCTATCTAAATGGAGACATTCTGTAGATTTCTATTGTTTTTATACACAGCTAGTTATAAACAATATCTCCTAATCCTGATACAAATTACTCCTAATACAAATTTGTCCCCAATATATGTTTAAGTAAACGTGCACGTCCACACACACACACACACAATATATAGACAATATTCAGCACAGGTCTGATGGATGGTGTGTTTACAGACACCACTCAGGCATGCAGCATTATCTGCGGGGACGTGAGGCAGAAAGAATGCAAGCATAACTGTTGTCACCATTTTAAGTTACTGGACTCACCTGAGGATGAGTGTTTAGCTCAAGGGCACAATGGTGATAGCGCAAGGGTCTCAGGGAACTAGCAACCTTCTGTTAGCAGCACAGATCCACAAGCACTATTCTACACCACTGTGTGTTATTCATTTTTAAATAACATCGTTATTTATTGAAAACGTACCCCCTTCAAGACAGAGTGGACCAGCAGCCTAGAGTTATCCAGATGAGCTACTAAAGACTATACAGAGGCTGATATTTTATTCAAATGAGTACAGAAAGTTTTAGAAACTAGCAATGCTAACAAAACAAACAAACGCACACACACACACTTATTTAAATGGATATATTCCATAGACCTCTTTTGTTTTTATACACAGCTAGTTATAAACAATGTAACCTAACTTTAACCCACACTCTAACCCTAATCCTAACAAAACCTTTTTGCATTTCTACAATTAAAAACTTTATTTACTACATTCATAAAGCATTTTTACAAAAAGAGGTTTTGCTCAGATTTGTCAGGTTTGACGCTGACTTTTGGATACAAATTTGTCCCCATATAACAAGGAGGACTTTCAGATTTGGAACAACATTGTCATGGCACACACACATCATTTGTATGTCACAAGTATATGTATATGTGTCTAGACAGACAGGCAAAGTTTCTCTTAAGAAAAATGATTTCCACCAACTAAATCTGTATCTCCACTTATTTACCATCATCCTGTTACTACAGAAACGGTCATAAAAATTGATGGAGCAATGGACAACCGAGAGCGATTGGACCAGAAAACAGTTTGTATGATGCTGCAGATCACAAACAGATATACAAGTATATCTGATACAGAGTATACAAATGACACTCAATCAGCACCTCTCACACAAACACATCACTCAGCAGTCACATAAATCACTCTGCTCATCACCAACACAAGTTCCTCCAAACACAGAGTTCCGTTTAAACTACTGTAGCTTCTAAATGAGATTAAAACACACACAGTCAAACAGCACCTGAGGCCATGACAACTGAAATAATTGCTCCAAGCACTAAGAAATAAACTGTTTAACCAGACCACTCATTTAACCGTCAATCACCAAGTCATTTACATTTGCGAGAGCAGAAACGTTCAGACAGAGAGCTTCTCCTGAGGAATTTTTCTTCAGTTCAAATAGATTCGAGGTAGTTCCAGAGTGACTGTCTTTCCAGCAGGTATGAATCACCTCTTTATGAATTCAGCCACCCTCAGAGAGGCTTTGAAAATCATTCCACATTGTTAGGCTTTCCATTCGTTTCTATATAGACTGTGTAAATGACTGAATTGAATTCAGTGGATGAACTCTTGGGTGGACGCGGAGGTGAACCCGATCTCACACACTCCAAAAAGTTCCACACATCATTCATTACAGCAGTACTACCACTCAGTCATTACCTATAACACCATCATACTCCTTTTAAAGGAAAGGTGTATTTTAACAGCATTAGAAACAGTCTGGCTACAGTAAGCACAATAATAAACCACAATCACAAATGATAGCCGATATGTAAAATCAACTGATATGGGCCTGACGTCATTGTGCATTGATAATTTTGTCTGAGACAAAATTAAAGTTAAAGGGCCAAATAAAACAAACAAACATAAGTTGTGATGTCTGTGTGTATAATCCTGATATTCACTGATAGTCATGGGCACCAAATGTCCTCACAATACCGGTGCATTTTGATCTTGTGGGGATGGTTGTAGGTCCCCATAAGAAACAAGCTTATAAATCCTACAATTTTCTGTGACGTTAGGTTTAGGTGTAGGGTTGGTGTAGAGTATATAGAATACAGTTTACGGAATCATTATGTCTATGGAATGTCCCCCATGAAAACCCAACATGTGTGTGTGTGTGTGTGTGTGTGTGTAAGAGAGAGACACACTGCTGTGTTAAAACTGTGGGTAAGTGAACAAGCAGATCCAAATAAAGTGGATTATCAGATTAAAAGGGTTTTGTCGTGCACTGAGCTTCAGTTAAATACACACTAAACACCCTCTGAAATGACTTCCATACACACGGCTGAATTACCACTCGCACACACACACACACAGTTGTGGTTGTGAATTTCTCCACATGGCATCACGGGCACTCGCGGAAGTGCTGCAGTTAAGTGGCCGCGTGTTAACAGATACATTTAAGACTCAAGTGATTTCAATTGCCGACTTCTGAAAATTGCATTTTATTCTGAATCTGCTGCTTTTATTTATTTAACAGAAATGTAAAAAATATTCTGAATCTGCTGCTTTTATTTATTTAACAGAAATGTGAAAATATTCCACATCTGCTGTCCTTTTGTTTTGATTTTTATATTTTTTGATAATGCATTTATAATTGTAGGGCTTAGCGACACTCCAGCAGCGAACGGGAGGCAGTGTGCACAAAACAAAGTCTCATTCACTCTGATAAATAATCATGTGAAAATTTCACCCTCAAATATCCACACAACGAGAGCTGAGCAGTTGTACTGTATAGAGTGATGACACATACAACAGGAAGTATGTACTGAAGTGTGCTATGACCTGTACAGTGGTTGAAAGATGGAAATTATAGGACTACTTTGAAATAATTATATGGATGGAATACAAATCTTAGAGTAATATGAAAATAAAAATAGAGATAAAGACGAACACGTTATTAAAGGGTGTTAGTTACATGCAGTTGCTAAGCAACTTCCTGCTCTGTTTCCTGTCCTGTTCATCAAAATGGCGTCCATGATAAAAAAAATGACGTACTTCAAAAGACGTAGAAATTCCACCAACGGCTCAGAAACACAATCATGTCAGGGCTGTCTAACAGTCACACACAGTAATCATTACATCATCACAGTGACTCAGCAAAGAAACCTAATCCCACCAATCAGAGGTCACCAGCTGGAAATCTGACCAATCAGAACAGGAGATTATCAAACTCATTTCAACTTGACCTTGAAGACACACAAAAAAATAGAAATCTCAATAGAAATCAGCTCTCAGGGACAGGGGTCTCCAATACATGTTCCTGGAGATCCACAGACCTGCATGGTTTAGCTCCATCTTACGCCAACAAACCTACCTGCATGTTTCTAGCAGACCCAAAGACCGAGATTAGCTGCTGCAGGTGTGTTTAATTAAGGTTGAAGTTAAACTCATTGGAGACCTCTGTTCTGAAATGAAGACCTAAGCAAAGAACCTTTGACCTTTATTTCTAGGAGTGTATAAACCCCTCTGAGCTCATATGTCAAAGACCTACTCAAACAGCTGAAAAGAAGCATTTCCTAACAGTGAATATGTGCAGGACAGGTCAGGACACAACACATAAACATCACATTTATTTCATTCTGTAACACCCCAGAAGTGTATAACCACAAGTATTAAAGTCGAGACCAGAAACTCAAAACCCAGACCAATACCACATCTAAACAACGTAATAACTTTGTACGGTAGCAAAATAGCTGTTCAGAGCTGTAAAATTCTGATGAACACAAGATCACAGGAGCCGCAGGACTCGCCTGTGAAATTCTAGCTTCCAGATCCTCTACTAAACGGACCGTTTGTGGGCTCTTAATGAAGTCTTCAAAGTTTGCGCGGCAGCAGCAGACTGCTGTTAAACTAACATTATAATTATCTGCCGTGTGCCCTTTATTCAACGCCAAACAGGCCTGAAGTATTCTGTCATTTGAACAGATGAATGCGCCTGCTACAGTTAGCTAATTGACTAATTAGTCTAATTAAGCCACTTGCCAATTTGTGTGCGAGCAAACAGAGGCGTCTCGGTGGAATTTTGCACAGAGAAGGAGAGAGCCATAAATTGGCTGAATGATAAACTACTGCAGTAAGAACACAAACAGCAAACACATACACACCATCATAAGTGTAACGGGCAGAATTTGGACCGTGAGCACATAGACACTGGCACAGATTTAATCACAATAATACAATTGAGTCATGAGACACTCTTCAATACAGTGATTTTATCACAGTAAGGTTTGTACAGTGCCCAGACCCAGCAAACAGGGAACGTTCTCAGAGTGTTGGCTAACGTTCTCTAAAAGTTCTCCTAAAGTTATCTAAAACATTCTCGTAATAACATTAGCAGGATGTTTTTTTACTGTTATGTATCCTATATCAGAAACATTATTTTGAAGTAATTAGTGGAATGTTCTAAAAATGTTACAGAATTAAAAATGTTTGAATAACATTCTTAAGCAATGTTTATATAACATTTTGAATGTTCCTAAAAACTTTCAAAATAACATTTTTGTTACCTAATAGAAACATTACGGAAACATTCCCACAACCTAAAATTGTTAGCTAAGAAAACCACTTAAGGGAACATCTGTATTCTGGTTTCAGTACAATCTGAAGCACAACTGACAGCACTTACGGCATGTCGACTATTACTGTTGGTTACAGTAAAGCAGTTATCATGGATGCTGAGCGTGTGTATGTGTGTGTGTACGTGTGTGTGTGTATGTATGTGTGTACGTGTGTGTGTGTATGTATGTATGCGTGTACGTGTGCATACAGACACAAACACACAGAATTGCGATAAACTCCTGCGCACATATCGTAACTAATGTACTAACAAAAATCCATCAGGCAAAACATATGACGCATACACACACACACGTAAACCTGTACAAACACAAATATTGTTAGCATGATGTGTTGACACACGTGCACAAACACACACACACCCCAGTTAGAAGTCATGGCCTCCATTAAAGCACTGACATGTCTGTTTGTTTGCCTATTTAACAGCGCACATGTGTGTGTTAGCATGTGTTTATTTGTGTGTGTTTATGTCGGGGTGTGTGTGTGTGTGTTCTGGAGGTCCTCCAGTGCGAGGACATCTGCGCTACTAATAAACTATAACTCTGACAAATTGGCACTGTCCAATCATCCGCCCTCTCCATGAATAAGCCATCAGAGTCTTCCAATCAGACATGGCTGACAGCTCCGGGCCACCAATCAGAGTCAGGCAGGGCAGAGAGGACACATAGGGCACGCTGACACCGCTGCAGGTGCAAATGAACCCTGACTGAACCGACGCTGATCTGAGAACAGCTTCTCACATTCTAATTAATCTCAATAATCAAAGTAATCTGACAGCATATACAGTGAAAGCAGAGCCAAGTGGAGACAGAGAGAGGGAGAGAGATGGAGGGACAGAGAGAGAGGGAGAGAGAGAAAGAGAGAGAGAGCAGTAAAGAGAGCTGCTTGGCCTTTGTCAGAAAGCAAATAGATTTCAATATGCAAATTTAACAATGACATCATGATGTAACGTAACAACGTAATGTAAGTCAAGTTATGGGATTTTCACAACATACTCATCAATCTCTCAAAGGTTATACATTATTATAACAATAATAATTACAATTTTGTTCATATGAGCACACCTAAGGCTAAAATGATCTACAAAATAAAATCTGAAGAGAGTCTGTACATTAGGCGGTTTTGGGCTGAATTAATTACTCAAGAGGTTGAAAAAAAGCCCCTAAAATAAACGTTTGAAGAATATCAATCCAGTGTTGCTTTACAAGCACTGTAATGAGTTATAATTCATTTCTCGCACCAGTGTGAGCTCTTCTGGAGCTGAACATGAGCAGAGTGTTTTTGCGGTTCAGAGACCGTCCGATCAGCGAGGAGACCCCGTAGATCTATTTTAAATCCACCTCACGACAACACTGCAAGGTGATGAAAACCCTGACACTCTCAAATTGCCCTGTCAATCATCAGAGGCCCTAAAACGCTGAAATAAATACAAGCACAGACAGACACTTAAAGACAGAGATGGTTATAGTAAAGAACTGCAGGAGAGCGAGCACACATACAGTTAAACGCACACCTGCCGTAACAGCACACCAGAAAACTGGTGTCTCCTAATTGTGCCGCAATCATGTGCTCCTTCCGTCCGTGGAGTCCTATCTAGACTCAAAAGTAACAGGGAACAATTACAGAACGTTAGCTAACATTCTTTAAACGTTCTCTGAAAGTTTTCGAAAATGTTCTTGCGGTAACATTTGTAGAATCCTTTTTTAATGTTATAAAGCATTATCAAAATGTTATTAAATTGTTAGTGGAACATGTTTTAAAAAATGTTACCGAAATTAATAAACACTATAACAATGTTAATACAATGTCTAAAAAACTGGACATTTTGGACGTTCCTAGAACATTCAAAAAAACATTTTTAACATTGTTGTTACCTAATGGAAAGATTAGGGAAACATTCTTATAACAAAGTGATGGTTGGCTTGGCTAGCATCAAACTGGTTGGCTAACACCAAACTGCTGTTTCTACGGTTGTTGTGCCCTTGAGGGAAGTGTTTACAGGTGCACAACACAAAAACTGGATTTGGACCCAAAAAAATGAATATGGAAAAACCTCCCTTGAATGCTTGGACACTGAATCAGTTCTCCAGATTTGGGAACTGCAGAGCAAAATTGTTTTCAAGGCCTTAAACACAGCAGAAGTGCTTTACTGTAGTAAATATACTGAAGTTCCAGAAAAAGCATTAATTATTCAGTCCATAACAACTGAGAGGTTCAAATCTGGAGCAAATAAGGAACTTTGGGTCAAAGTGGAGATCGGGGGTCAGGTAAGAGCACAGGAAGCAGAAAGCATGATAACTAGAGGTCACAAGGTTAAATAAACATGGATGCTCTTTTGCTCTCTGACCTTTCTACTGGAGCAGGTGAGAGAGGCGCTTAGGACAGGAAGAGTATGAATAAGGAACGAAGAGGTGAAGAAAGTGTAAATATGTGAAGCATTTTAGACAGTGAGGAGGGACAGACTTTGTATTGTTTTCACACACACACACACACACACTTTTGACTGTGCTGTATAAAATGAAAATGTTTCTGTGAAAAGTCATCCATCCATTGGATAGATCTATCGCTTCAAACACACTGCACCGCAACACAAATTAAACTTTAGGAACATGACATCATTTCCTGTCAGTTGCAAACAGGGTGGGGCGGTATAATACCAAATACTGTATTACAGTATGGAAATATGGCAGCTGGAAGAGACTTAACCACTTATACCATAGTAAATACATGTACCTGTTAACAATACCTGCTAACTAGCTCACGCAACTGAACAACCTAACCTGTGTGTGTGTGTGTGTGTGTGTGTGTGTGTGTGTGTGTGTGTGTGTGTGTGTGTGTGCGTGTGTGTGCGTGTGTGTGTGTGTGAGGTCAGATGTGACACTCACCTACTGCTGTGTTCTCATAGATGAGCAGGTACGACTGGAAGAAGTAATTCTGGAAACGAGGCGGCTGATTAGAGGCTATGGGAGAGAGAGAGAGAGAGAGAGAGAGAGAGACATTAGCCACCAAACAGGAGGTGACATTGATCAACACATCAAATGAACACTTTCAAAGTACAGCCTTTTCTAATCAATATCAAGTGCCGAGCATGTGTGTGTGTGTGTGTGTGTGTGTGTGTGTGTGTGTGTNGTGTGATTTAACAGTGACAGCCACTCCTCCACTCTTAAAGTAAAGGTTCTTCAATGGTTCCTTGTAGCACCTTGACCCAAAAACCCTCCAAACGATCAAGAATCATTTGGCGCCGTAAACCATTCAGTTATTCTTTACATGATTCTCTGGAGATTAAAGACGTTCTTGATGTTACATGACAGGTTCCTAAGATTTTTTATAACAAAAGGATCTTTGTGAAATCTAGCACACTTCTTCTGATGCATGAGACTGTAAAACCTTTATTTTTAGGAGAACATTCTCAAAAGAAGGTACTTCACCGTGCCATAGAAGAACCATTTGTGCCATAGAAGAACCATTTTTGCCATAGAAGAACCATTTTTAGGAGTCTTTAGGAGCTTTTCAACACTGTAAAATAGAATATGATTACACTGGTGCCTAATTTAGTCAGGTTTATTCATAATATTAACTAAAAGCACTGCGGTGCTGTAAATAAAGCAGTACAAACTGCAATTTAATTAAAATAAAACAGGTTGTTTTAGATCGTACCACAAAACACATTCTAAATTGACAAATAATTTTACAATCAAAATTTTTCTTGTTTATTTTTGAACATCCGATCACTGTTACACCTTCAAAATGAAACGCTCACAATTGTTTGTCTCAGACAGACAGAATTTTGTTGATCATACATCTGGTAAGTGTAATCACTACAGCTCGTTTTGATTGAAGAAATTGCCCCCCGTCTTCTCCACTCGACACTGTGTGTACTACGCACCCAGCACTCGTTTGTGCGTGAGGTGTGCGTTTCCCCTGTGTATGTTGTTGTGTGTGCTTTCTTTCAAGGGCCAGGAGGAGACAAGCTGATTTGTCAGAAAGATCAGGAGGGCTTTGATCGTGCGCATGGGTTGCAGGCAACACACAGAGACAACACACACTAGAGACAGAGTATGTGTGTGCACGTGTGTGTTTGAAGCACTGCTGTTTGATAAAGTGAATCGCTCCTTGACTCTGCTTTGAACACTG
The DNA here is from genome assembly GCA_036877575.1 of Botia almorhae. Classification (NCBI taxonomy): domain Eukaryota; kingdom Metazoa; phylum Chordata; class Actinopteri; order Cypriniformes; family Botiidae; genus Botia; species Botia almorhae. The sequence continues at coordinate 10,822 of JAZGTJ010006718.1, read as the reverse complement.
ACAGAACGAGCCAGAGAGAGAGAGAGAGAGAGAGAGAGAGAGAGGAGACGTCAGGCGAGAAATGGGCGCCATCGACTTGCATATCTGCCAATACATGCTAACCAGAACCAATCTGGAGTGTCACGTCAGCCTGTGTTAATTAGCGAACCATTTCAGAATGGCAGCAGAGATTAAAACGCTTGGTTTTAGGTGAGCAACAAACTGTATCACAGATTTAATGAGGGCTCCTGCCAAACAGCAGAGACCGACACATCTGTCTCGGCTTCTGCTCGCCATTTTTACACTGTCATGATAAAATTAATAATCATATCATTATTGCTGCTTAATGAAATTTTCTATGACCCCCGTGCATTGAAATTAAATTGTAATGAATGCTGAAATGAACAGGACTGAATTGAATTTTAACACTGTAAAGTCAGTTTCCTTCAGCTTGCGTCCACAGCATGTATGCAGCACACAGTTTGTTGACCCTAAAACAACAAACCTGTAAATCTTAACCCAATAATGACAGGTGAATACATGGTAACAGGGAACATTCTCAGAACGTTATCTCACATTCTTTAAATGTTCTCTCAAAGTTATTAAAAAGTTCTTAAAGTAACAGTAAAAAACGTTCATGGAACTTTCAAAATAATATTTTAACATTTTTGTTACTTAATGATAATGTTGTGGAAACGTTCTTACAACCAAAAACTGTTAGCTGGGTAACAATGGTGTAGAAGTACTTAATTCAGTCTGTAAGCCCAAACTTACACATTAACCGTAAACTTATTCCTTAAATCCGATTGGTTGTTTGGAAATGTTGTTCCAGGGTCAAAATCTGTCACTTTGTAAAATCATGAAGGCCTGTGCAGCACATATTAATACAGGCTTTTATGATGCAACATAAAACAATGTGGTAAACTTCTCAATTATTGTTTTAAACTGAAAAGACGACCGTCTGGCTTCAGTAACTCAGATCGAATCCAGATGATTCAAGCAGATTACAGTCCAGAGTTTAGAGCTTGGGTTCGGTATAAATGAATTACCGTTTGGCTGTAAATGTGATCTGCATGTAAATTAGATTTTATTATGATCAGATCTGTAATAGTTCTCAATGGCACATTTTAGAATTTATGGCTGTGTTCAAATATTCAATCTGGCAACCCACAAATCACTTAATTTTCGGTATAGAGCAGCGGTTTTGCTCAACAACAGAAAACTGTGTGTGTATGTGTGTGTGTGTGTGTGTGTGTGCGTGCGTGCTGGGGAAACAATCCTAATAGCTGATGTTATAATATGGTGCCTCATGAATTTCTGGATGTGACATTGATTGAGCGTCTTCTGAGTGAGCAGGTTGGACAGAATCCCTCATGTCATATCAGATCTCTTCACACTACCATCATCATTCATTATGAAAACACCTCACCTCTCCATTTTACATAGCCTGTATTTGCCCCTACTGCCTCTTTCTCTCTTGCACCATTTTAAAGAGATTGTTTCTCCTGTTTTTTTTAGTGAACTATCTAGGAGAAGCTTATTTACCATCTCTCAGATGTTTTTTGGAGATAGCTATCAGAACGTCCAGGCTGATTTTAACTACTCAACAGAAATATGAAATATAAATACTCATATCAAGTGGCTGGAGACCTGAGGCCCTCACTGGCCCAAGAGCTCCAAGAGGACAAAAATGTACCGCAAACATTTACCATACAACTCTAATTTTGTTTGTTAGTGCAGAAGGCGAGTTTATCAGTTAATAGCATCTTAAATTCGGTCTGTTCTTCACACAAAGCAATCGCATTGCCTTAGAGGACCTGGATTTTTACCCACAAGTCGCACTGACTTTTTGGTCTTTTTAGAAGCTTGGCAGTCTGAGTCGTCATCCACCCGGCTAACAGGGAACGTTCTCAGAACGTTGGCTAACATGCTCTAAACGTTCTTTCAATAGAAACATTCTTACACTCTGAAATTGTTCACTCTGTGTGGACCAAAAAGACCAAAAAGGGCGAGTTTTGTGTGAACCATCCCTTTAAGCTCTCTCCCCTTGATGAGGGATGTTTGAGATTCAGCTCTGGGTTGTTCAGCGCTGTGCAGGGATCAAACCCCCTTCCCTAATTTACCTCCATTTAAGTGAACCTAAAAACCTTTAGCCAATCACAGACGGCTAACAACCATGAGAGAACAGTTCCCACAGGAGGAGAAAGAGAGATTCATGAAGTGTGTAAATGAATGAGAGAGTTTCAGCAGAAGAAGAAAAGGACAAAGTCAGGAAGAGGAAGTGAATTATAAACTCTTCTGGGTTGATGTTAACTGGCAGTGACACCGTGTTGTTAAACGTGCCGTGGTAGATTGGAGGTGTCCAGGATTCATTTCAGACATCAGTCACACACACACACACACACACTTGTAACAAACGCACGCACACAGAGTGAAGAATGACAGACAGGCGTGAGAGAGAGCAGTGATGGAGTGAGATGTCAGAGAAAAGATAGGACGAGTGGGCAGAAAGGTAGGAAAATAGGAAGAAAAATATAGGAAATGAAAGATAGTGGGAAAAAATTAGGAGTGGCAACCTGTTGTCAGCACAATCGCAAAACAAGAGCGTTTCGCTCAACCCCGATTTCACTGACCATTTAAGTTTGGTTTGGTTTGGAATGAAGGATGCATGGATGGAGTAGTCAACGCAGTATGGAGCTCTTTGTGTGTGTGTGTGTGTTTTATCAGGACCAAATGTCCCCGCAAGGTTAGAAGTCACACAAACCTACATAGTGCTGACCAGACATTGATCCCTATAAAAGAAATTGATTGTTAAACATACTAAATTCTTTATTTGAAAATGTGAAAAGTTTGTGTGAGGGTTAGGTTTAGGGGTAGGGGACAGAACACTGTACAGTAAAAATCATTGTGTATGAAAAGTCTCCACAATGCATGGAAACCTAACGTGTGTGTGCATGTTACCTTCACAGAGTGTTTGTAGCAGCAATGACGAGAGGAACAACTTGATTGGAGTCATCTTGCCTCCAGAACCTTCACACCACAACATCTTCAGCACCTGTGATACAAAAACAAACTGAAATCACTGCGTTCTGAGTGACATGGTGAGAAACAATGGAGACTAATTCAACAACAGCTGTTGTTGTGTCACAGCACGTCTATGTTTATTAATGAGGATAAAACAGTCAAATGTCTAAACAATAGTAGACAGGAGAATTCTAAAAAAATCAATATTTTGCAAACACAATTTATAATGTAGTTCATAAATGACACACTGTATTCAAAACTTGTCATTAGAATAACCGTGAAATCAAAATGTACTATTTTTATTTTTTATGGAATATTTCAGTGTTTATTATAAATGATTCATCCGTGCATGTTGTTGTTTTTTTAATTAACGTGCTCTCGTAATCTTTAATCAAAAGATTAATGAAAAGATTAAAGATTACCCGCCGCAAACTGACATCACTTCTGTTTATGACTTATGTCCCTCCCCGAGGGCGGGACTATACTGACTGTCCAATGACCAGGCAGTGTCTACCCCTCGAACTTTCAACAATCCAATCAGTTTTCTAGGAGCCTTTTCACAGTCATTTTTTTCACGTATGTGTCACCGTTGAGAAGAAAAGACTGTTGCAACTTCCGTTTCATGGTGACTAAAAATTCTATGACATCAGAATTAGAAAACACAGCTGGTAATCCACATCTGTGAGGTTAAATCCATCTCTCTAAACCAATAATGCATGGTACACGTTGAAAGATTTAATATCTTCAGATTAATCCCATTACAACTACATTTGTATGATATGCAAATACAACCACTGGTTGTGTCCGGATAAACAGCAACACGCTACAGTGACAAGTCCAAGGTTTCTGATTGGCAGCTACAGATACACAAACTAAAAAATGTGAGGACAGAAAAAGTCCTCCGTTTGCTCCTTAAAAGTCCTCGAGTTTATGACAAATCAAAATGGCCTCATTTGATTATTCATTTATGCAAATGAAATTAAATTGTTAAATAAAGAGGCCCACTACAACTTACTACAAAAATCGACTGTAATACTACAGAATGAAACAACAACGTTTCACCAGAATGACAAATGAATGGGCAATTCACTTTATAAGAGAATCCACTTTCAATGTGAACAATGTGAATTGTTTTTTTTAGATCCAGTTCACTTGTGGTTCATCTGAAGGAATTCTACAATTGGTTCTTTTACAATAACTCTCTTTGTTGGCAGCATAGCATGTGCAAAACAAGTCTTAATTAAGAGACAAAAGGCATCTCCTGCTAGCTTTTATTTCTCACACACCCTGTTGAACATGAAAGCTGAGGTTTCGCTCTGATTTCAAACTATTTTTGCCTTGATATCTAGGCAGCAGAAACGGCAATAAAAGATGTTAAATGTTTATTATAACACAGTTCGAATCACAATCGCGACATTCGTCAAAACAATTGAGAATTTACAACACGTATTAAACAACCGTATGCTGCAAAGTTCTTTCCCGCCCAAAAGTGTCGCACGCTAAAAGCATTACGTGAAGCCTTCGAACAGACGATATTGCTTGAGGGGAGGGGTATTATAGACGGCATTAATCATTAATACGCATATAATTTATGCATTAGAATGAAGAATAGTTTTACACTAGCTTCAGCGAGGGGGAGGGTTCACGCGACAAGGAATTCCCACAGAGTAAAGTACTCACACACACTCGCCGCTAATCGAGGCGCGTGTGCTGCTAATCATCTCGGCGGCATCTCGGAGGGAAAATAAGCGAATGAAATAAATAAATAAGTGTCGGAGTAAGAGGAGTGAAGATGATATTTACATGGGAGGGCTGATGTGATGTGCGACTTAATTACAGAGACAGTAAGGTCGAAATTAATGATGTATAATCACGCCGAGCACAACCTCTGTTTAATTAGGCTAATTACCGAGCTGGGATTGGTTGAGCTTGTTTGTTTTGCTGGTATTTACTGTTAATGCTGTGGCGTTAAAGATGTCCGCAGGGACAGAGATAACACGCCGATTCTCTTCTTATACCAGGAAATGGATCTCCTTAAAGTTCTGCCCAGATTCTTTGGAATTAATTCTGGAGTAAGAACAAAATGGGCTATTCAACGCGCCCTCCAATACAACACGAGCCTCCTGGTGGAGTGACATGCAAATTATTGGTTCTTGGTTAACAGTAAGTTTAACGTGCAGCCCAAAAACATGATATGGAGAAGCAGCGGAGAGAGAAGTGCCGATATGACTGTTTAATTAATCCAAAAGGGAAACGAACTCAACATGAAGTAATGAAACGATAAACAAACATGGTGTGACGTGGAGTGGCATGACATAACAAGACAAGCGATCCACATGAATACGTAAGCAGTAACCGACAAACTCACATGAGATACAATGGGGTATATATATACAGGACAATCAAGGGTAACAAGAAACACCTGAAAGCACCAAAGGCAATTAACCAATCCGAACATGATACATAAGACAAGGGAACCAATGAGAACAAGACACGAGGGAAGTACAAAGACCATGGACATGAGCCACAAAATACTACAAAATAAAAGTCCCAAAAACAGAACACAAGACAGACACGTGACGATAGATAATATTGCAAGGATGAACAATTGATCATTCACACATCAAATGCTAAAAGGTTTGGCAACGTGCTGGGAAAACACGGCTAAAAAAGGCAGATATATGATCTGCCTTCTCAGTGGCCAAACTGGATTCATTATTCAGAGGTTTAACCTCACCATGACACAGCTACTGCCTGCCTGCCTGTCTGTCTATCTATATTAGCTGTTCTCCGTCCGTCTGTCTGTCTGATAAACTGTCAACGCATTTTGTACTTCTAAAGACGAGTTTGTTCAAGTTCGGCCTTCACGATTCGAGTCTTAGGGAAACACCGAGAGTTAATGTCAGATAAATAAATTATAGTCAGACTGGAAAAGCACAAGTCTTCCCCGCAGACTCACTAACGCAGAACACGCTCGACAAAAATACATGAACATTTCAACAAAATGAAATGAGCTAGCCGCATATCATAACGTTTTGGTTAGCATGGCAATCCCTGGTGTGAAATTTCAGCTGCAGCCTTGCCACTGAATTGGATTTCGTGAGAAACAGAGGAGAGACAGAAAAAACGAGAACGAGCGAGAGAAAGGGGGAAAATAGTCACATTTGTTTTCATTTGGCGTCATGCAGTTTCCTGGGTGATATAATAAACAGAGTTCCCAGGCGTAGTACCAACTCGAACCTTCTCGCAGCTCACTGCGGTACAGAACATACCTCGCTGGAAGAGGGCTGTCACACTGCTGCGCAAACATCCACCAGCTTAACTTGTGCTGTGCTAATGCTTCTGTCTGAATGAACTGACAGTTTTGGAGCAACGTAGGAACTGGTGACGGTTCAATGAATGCAACAGAGCTTTATATAAACAGATATAAAATATAATAGCAAAAAAACAAGCTGAAAGCTTACATAAGGGAGCCCTAAGGCTATTTTGGAATCGGAAACTAGCTTTTTACCTACTGAATGTAGGTAATATTGCTTAAAAATATTGCATAACAATATACGTCATTATGCAGCAACAAACGTTTTAAACAGTGGCACGCTAGACTGTTGTATGTTACATGACCTTATCATATTGTATGGAAATGGGGTCCAGTAATCTATAATAATAAATAACAATAAAAGTCTTGGTTAGTTTGCTTTTTTATTTAATTTTGTGAAAAAAGCATCTTTTGGCATTCTAATGAAATAAGTCCAAATAAAGATCACACACAAAACTCACAAATAGAGAATTTGTGATAAATGTAGCAGGTGCGTGCACTCAGACAGGAAGCAATGCTGCAAATGCATTCATAGAAATGCATGCAGCGTCCGCACAGTATGCACACTAGAAATAATGCAGAAATAATGAGTGAGGTATGCTAGTCACTGTATGCGTTTCTACATACACTACAGAGAGAATGGCAGGCAGCAGTGTGGCACAAACACAGAGCAGTGCTACAATACTGACCTGAAGCCAAACAGAGGAGCGGGACCTTCTACACCATTACAATCACAGACACATCTACATATAATACATGTGTGAAACAAGTGTACAATCCTTCTATCCAATCAAACCCCTACAAGACCAGTTTCATACACAGCTAACAAATATAGGTTGTAAGAACGTTTCCCAAACATTTCTATTTGGTTACAAAAACAATAAAAATGTTATTTTAAACATTGAATGTTAGACATTGCATTAAGGTTATTGCTTGATTATAAGAATGTTATTCAAACTTTTTTCAATTCTGTAACTTTTTAAAACATTCCACGAACAGCTTTAGAACAACATTTTAATATATGGTATAATGTAAAAAAAAAACGTTTGACTAATGTTACTGCAAGAACATTTCATAACGTGAGAAAACTTTAAAAGAACGTTAGCCAACATTCTGAGAATGTGGGTTAACAGCTGTTTATTGAATTTAAAGCAGACCCTTGTAAGACCCTGACACAAGCATGAGCACAGCAATGGTACAGACCCTCCGTCCACTCTTTCACCCTTCCAAAATGAGTGACAAAAGATTCCAAAAACTTCCAGAAAACCCAAAACCAACCACCTCCAGGCCAGACATAGCACACAGATTCTCCACTTTCGTTGTTGTTGTAAAAGCACTCATGTCTAACAAAGGTAATTGAAAACAGGAATGTTATTCATTTTCAAGAGGCTTTCAAGCAGTAAATTGGTTGATTACCGTTTGAAAACCTTGTTTTTAATGTAGCACGCAAAAATGGAAAAGGCTACCAATCAATAAAAAGGTTACTTGCCCCCAGGGGCGCCGCATAATCCAACTCTGCGATTTTTTCCCCTTTTTATCATTTAAATGTAATATTATTAATAAGAAACCTACTGGGGCCTGGGGTCTACAGATCACAGATGATGGCGTCCTGTGACGGACAAATAAGCTTTACTGGTGTACTGCTGCCATTGTGTGATGAAACACACCTGAGCCAATGGCCCCGCCCTTACAGAAAAGACACATGATTTTCACATGTACCCAACCATGTGATCACGCATGTGATCTGAAACTGATGACATCACATGTGAAACATGTGGTGATGTTTTTCGCGTGTGATCACGTGTTTGGGTACATGTGAAATTCATGTGTCTTCTGTAAGGGCTCGTCCTCACTGGCATACAGGTAAGCTGGTCTCTTTACTGTGCATGCATAATGCACAGGCCCAAGACAAGAGCAGTCAGGGAAGCAGGAAAAACGTGCACTGGAGCTGGAAGTAGATGTCATGGATGTTGGGTCACCATGACCCTCTGAGAAGGCAACGTGTGTGACTGCCAGGTCTCAAGCCGCCCTGGACTAACCCCTCTTCCCCAATCATCACTCTTCTCCAACACAGAGAACAACATGTCCCCTTTCATTTATTACCCTGTATCCTTTCAGACACTTTATATTCTCCTTTTGATATTTGTGTTGAACTTTATTTAAAATCAAAGCCTCTCTAAGGTCAGACAGCCACGCCCATCATGACGTCATTGCTCACCCTGCTACAGACCCACAGGCAGTGGCATTTCGTCCTGAAACTTTTTTGTTATGCAGGTTGAAAGTCTCTTCACATCCTGACAGCAATCACTAAGCTATATGGTCTGACTATATTTCTATATATAAGTTCTCTGAAAGGTGCATGACCATAAAATGTTCGTCCAATTGTTGCGTTCGGTCCGACTGCAATGATAGGATGTCCCACATGTCTGTCAAATTGTGTGCGTTTATTTGTTTTGAGGTAGGCGTGGCTTTGGAGATTGCACTGAAAGGGGGAGTGGAATCTTATTCTTACACTCGTTTCATTAATAAACTGCATTTGGGTTAATCAACTTGTATATTTGCTCAAAAAACATTTTTAGGCAACCTATTTCTGTTATGTCTGATCTGAAAAAAGAAAAAGCATCTATCTGTCAAATAATATTCATAAATCACCAGCAATCAGTTCTGTGGATCTTTGTGATGCTGCACACATCCTGGTGTAGGAACCGAGACATGAAGCACAACTTACACTTCAGTAAACAGAGGAAATAAGCCCAAATGTGCTGATTGAATTATGGCAGTTTACAGCATCACATCTGTAATGCCATGAGTGTAATCTCTCTGTGTTTGATGCTGAAATTTCAGCACCATCTTGAGTAAAGCACTCAGTGCCACTTCACACTGAAGAGGGTAAGACTGCCTGCATTGTTCAGCACCCAATTATCTATAAGAATTATGCAAATTGGGTGAGTGTAACCACGCCTACAAAGTTAGGACAATGATGCAAAGTCAAAAACAGATGCTGGGCTGCATATACACAGATTTGGACATGCAATATGAATGAACATGAGTAAACAATCGCTAAGAAGTGGTAAAAATAATAGTGAAAGTGACCTATTCGTCAGAATATGGTAACCATACCTGAAATGTGACCTCTGCATTTAACCCATCACTGGTGAGGAGTGAACACACACTGCAAGTCGTG
>JAZGTJ010006717.1:0-24307 GCA_036877575.1 Botia almorhae | reverse complement strand
CCCTCCCTCTCTTTCTCTCTTTCTTCCTCTCTCACTTTGTCCATCCTCTTTAGCATTGATGCTGTTGGAAGGGTTTTTCAGCAGCCAGGCCATGCATATAATATACCCCTTTCCTGATTGCCTCACAACACACACAAACACACTCATCTGCAATGTCAACAAATGGCCCTATGGGTGCTAATACTGTATATTTGTGTTACAAATAGAAAATGATGTCTGTGTGTAAGAATGTGCAAGATTGTTTGCCACCAATGTAGGAAGATACATATTACAAATGTATTAGTGATTTTATACTCTATATATACTACATAGAGTGTACTTAGCATACTCAAAGGGTTACGTGTCTGTTCAAAAGCAGTAAATCAGTGGTGAGGAATTAGAACCACTTCTCTCTCTCTCTCTCTCTCTCCCTCTCTCAGTTTTTATCTCTCTTTAATTGCATTACAGAAAAAGCAGTGCACAGATGCACAGACACAACACATCACAGCAATCTTGGCTCAGCAACATGCACTTGACTTAAAGTGACAGACCAAAGTTGAATTTACCCTCACCAAACAATGCCACCTTAAGCAACAATCATATTAAAATCTCTGCCTCCTCCAAGCAGGATCATCTTGTAGTGATTGCATAAGGCATAAAATTACTATTGTTCATGCTTGCAGTTAGGGAGAGGAACTCAGTGTTACATTCGAATCTAACAATGTGGAATGCCAGAGATGGATTATCTGAAATGTAAGACAGTAGTAAGGGGAGATTAATTGAATATTTATTTAAAAAATTTAAAGCATGAACTGCAGTGTTGGCACATATCAAAAGGGCAGCAGCATAACTCGTTGGGACTTGTCCTTCTCGCTTGTAATGTCTATGTTTATCTCCATACAGTTTTTATAATCAACACTTTATTCCCCTGGTACACATTGAGATTATATTTATGTGAGCAGAAGGCCTTCAACAGACATCAGGATTTTTAGTATTGTCAATAACAATACATTTTCAATAGTCAGGCATGACTATGGTTAGATGATACTGTACATACTTTGGCCCCAACAGTATATGGACACAGCGACTTACAGTTCATTCAAGTTTTACATTTTGTCAGTGCATGTGCTCAATGGGACACATATTCATGTGGTGAAGTACACCTGTGGTTATTTGCATGCACTTAAATTGACCTTTGGGAAATGATAAATAAATAACTAAATAAAAATCACACACTGTTTGCAGATGCTATTTTAAAATTTTGTTATTTAATCCAAAATTTTCAGATTGACTGCAAGAAAAATGTATTAATGGATTCCTGTTTTGTTTATGATTTTTGACCCCCGTACCTCCTCATATTCAAATTGCTACATCTTTGACATCTACATCTACAATCTACTCTCTCTGTGTATGGAACCTTTGTTTCTGCAATATGCTCATGTGCACACATTCAGTTTATGACTAGTAAGTATGTGCTATCTGACCAAAAGTGAAGCACTGAAACTCAATCCATTCATTCATTTTAAGTGGATTTATCTCTTACCTTTTACCTCATTAATCTGCACTTTACAGGATTAAATCTAAAATCCCATTTAAGAACTGTTTCTTTAAAATAATTAATTCTGCATATGATAAGTTTTTGAACATGAATTTAAATACAGGTTATTATATTAACCTTTATAATGAGCTACAGCTGTAAAAAAATTAAAGTGACATAAATTTCAGACATCATAAGACAGTATCTCTAGCTTATGTATCATGATTACTGTCATGATTATGTGTTTATGCTTAAACACATACACTTAAACACTACTGTCCAGGAGGCAGGACCTGCATTTCTCACAGACTGGGAGAGGCCAGTCTTAGGTGTGGTATAATTCATGACCAGTGTGTGTGCCATGAAACAGCTGACCCTGGCAATTAGATGGTGAGAAAAACACCATGTTAAAGATGCTATTGAGTGTACATCATTGACCCTCGGGTTATTTCAAATGCCCAGTGACAGCGCACGGTTGTTGCTTCTTTCACTATTACAATAAAACTGCAGTCCTTTGTTTATTCAATGTAGAAACACTATTGAATTATATTAAATGATTATGTAAATAAATTTAGATAAATTATAAGATACATTTAAGTCATGGGAGATGAGTTGTCAAATTTATATGATTCCCTCTATTCTATATTCTATATGGGATAAAGATCCTGTAAATACAAAAACAGACATTCTGTAGGAGTTCCATTGTTGCATAGACTTGCACGTTTTTCGATATACTTAATCTCTGCTCCGTTTACACAAACCCATTTACATTAGTTCAGACTAGAATGTTTAATGCTCAACAGTTTGCTGCACTTTTCATACCACAAGAACTGTATAACCTGAAGCTATTTCTCTAAAATGCATTTTTACAAAAAGCAATTAAGTTACATATTTAAACAACCCGGACAATGGTACACTATTCTGTCGAAGCTCTGTTGTTGTCTTTATTGTAAAAGTCCATTAGGCGCTGAGGTCTAGGTCACGGTGGGGGACAGCTGCTAAAGGGATAGGGACTAAGCCGCCATCTGACCCACCCAAAGTGTTAAAAATAATGTTTAGGAGCGGAGTGGTTATTTATTAAATTAACAATCAATAAATATAACAAAAGCTGTAACTTTATCTTCTTTCAGATGGTTTCATTGGCACTTCCGGTCTTCATTGTGTCACCTAAAAGTTGTGACGTGTCACTGATCAATTCCGCAGTCCATATCACCGTAAAAAGTTGTCACGCCTCCAGAAGAGACTGACAGATGAGCATACTGATGATCAGATGAGCATATATACTGATGTAATTGCTCTAAATCCTAAATAGTTGATGGGAAGATGGATGGAGCTAAATACAGGGCAATCCTGGAAGAAAACCTGTTGGAGGCTGCAAAAGACTTGAGACTGTGAAGGAGATTTACCTTCCAGCAGGACAATGACCCTAAACATACAGCCAGAGCATGTGTTAGAATGGCCCAGTCAAAGTCCAGACCTAAATCCCATTGAGTATCTGTGGCAAGACTTGAAAATTGCTGCAAAGCTGGTAGAGACATACCCCAAAAGACTTGCAGCTGTAATTGCAGCGAAAGGTGGCCCTACAAAGTATTGACACAGGGTGCCTGAATACAAATGCACACCACACTTTACAGATTTTTATTTGCTTAATTTTGAAAACCATGTATCATTGTCGTTCCACTTTAAAATTATGTGCTACTTTGTGTTGGTCTATTACATAAAAAAATCTCAATAAAAAACATTTAAGTTTGTGGTTGTAATGTGACAAAATGTGGAAAATTCAAGGGGTATGACTACTTTTGCAAAGCACTGTATGTGGCTATGGAACTTGCTTCATACGAAACTAAGGCATATGAAACACTACGATAATGACTGACAAAAATCCAATTATATGGAAATGCCAAATGTATTTAATAAAAATAGTTTTTGGTACATATGTTAAAAGTAATTAAGAAACAAAAATATTGTACAACATAAAATAACAAATGATAAATTATTTTACATTTACATCTGTCATAACACATCATGTGACATTTACAGTATAACAACAAAATTACTTTAAAATTACAACAAGATTACTTTAAAATATAACTCCTTCATTATTCTGTATACTTTTATTTCAGTGGCAACAAATTCTTTCAGGGCACTTAAGTTACATATTAAACCACTAGGCTAGTGACATTCTGCAGTGCTTCAGCAAAGGCTCTCTTGATTACCAAGTCAAAACTTAATGACTTTATTTCAAATCCAGATAGACCTCTATAAACTATGTGACTGAAGCTACAGTGGAAATTGTAACAATATAAAATGCAAACATATAAACTTACAGACCTTTAAGAACATTTTGCATGCACATACTTCAAAAATACAAAATACTGAAAGTATCAAAGTCAGCAATAGCATTGCAGTCAAATGGTCCCAGCTTACCTAACCTAGAACTCATAACTTTTGCATAATTACACAAACATTACACAAACATTGCACAAAACCTGAAAAATGGCTGAACAATTAGCTAATAATGCTACAACCAACACTTCACAAAATGAAAAAATAAGCAGAAATTAAAAAGTAGTAATTTCTAAATAGCAGTATGCATTAGAGGAATACTGTAACAGCGGACTGTTTTGATGTAAATATCCCCTTTTACAATAAGCAGAGCTATGCATAGTGTATCCGACATGAAATGTTAATTAAGTAATTATAGGTACAAAAATAGAGAAATAGCTTTGGGACATTGTTGTATAAAAGTTTGAAGACTGATAAATCAATTAACACTTTGGCATAGGGGTCACCTCAAACAGTTACCTAAGGATTCAACTTACTAAAACATTTTTAACAAAAACATGTAAACAAAACTGGCAAATCATTTGTTACACAACATGCAGGTAATAATATCATCAGTGCTATGCAAAAATAATTAAGCAAGAAAATGAGGTGCAAATTTTAGGAAAACCTTTATGGTTTTTTGGAGTGTAAGTGCTTGTTGCTATATGTGTAACCTGATTTCATAATGACATGTTCCATGTCATAAAGAGAAAGAATCAAGGTCTGCTATAACAGCTGCTTGCTTTCTAGACACTGTATTCAGCAGTCTAGGAGCTAAGGATGGGGTACCCAAGTCAACCTATAGAGGGAGTCATATAAATTACATAAGTTACTTTTGTAAATATTGTTATGATGCTTATTGTTATGCTAACAAATACAAGTTGAAGGGATACAAGCTTACTTGGAGCAAGTAGATAACTATGACAGCCTCTCGTCCTTTATGCTGATTGGGTTGAAGGATCCATGCACTGGGGAGCATCTCTCCACGAACAGTATCGACACTGGGGCGTGGCAGTGTCTCCTCAAATACAGATTGCATGGCCAACACCCACATTTCATCCTAATAGAGGATTGATCAATGTTTGATATCACAAGAGCATCTAATGTATTACAGAATGGAAAATGTCTGATTTAAATGATACATTGTGCATGCTAACAGATAAATGCAACCAAACCTTTTGCATGCCAATCTATAAATCACAAATAGAGCTGTCAACAGGTAAGGTGTTTTTAAATAAAGCCAGTCACAGAGAGAGTACACAGAATACCTGTTTAGATTCTGTACTAATGCAGCAGAAATCCCTTGGCTGTTTAAGCTGGCAATTGGATGTGTCCGTCAACAGGTAGACTACATAAAGTAAGAGAGAGATATATACAAATATATATGCAATATATACATATATATGCAATATGGTTACTTTGCTTTTGACAGCAATGTTTTTTGGTGCTAGGGATTACTTCTGTGCTTTACCTAGCTGGGTGTGTTCATCCAGTGGCCGTGTCCATGCAGATCTAATAGACTTATTGTATAGTTGAGTCTTTGAGTAATCTCGAACTATACACCACAGACTGGCCAGAGGTCTCTGCAGCTCCACTGCTCCAAGAAACCCATGTGCTGTGGTCCTAGAAGTGGCCTTATGAAAGACCTGAATGCCTCTCTCCACACCCTGGTGCCTGGTAAGGAAAGACAAACGAAGGTACAGATTTTCTAAGAGGTTTTTACAAACATTAACATGCACAGAATGCATGTTTATGCACATTACTTTACCTCCAACCAGAGGATGCCTTCCCTGCCAGCAGATTCCTCACATCACCACCAGAAGCCAAGTATATCTGAAATAGATCAGAGAAGCAAGTCTATTAAGCATACACCTTGGCTTGCAGTTTGCATATTTTAAACAATAAGCTGCAATAGCATACTTCTGAAACAGCACTGGCAAGAGTGCAGTCTGCGATATCTTGATATGAAGTTGATAAAGATGAGAGAGAACCGAAAGACAGTGTTCGCTGTCGAGCACTGGGAGAAGATGACGGAGTGGAGGAGGATTCTGGCTCATATCCAGTGACAAATGTCTCCTGACTAACATCTAGACAGAAAAGGAGATCAGATTAACAAAGTAGACTTGTAACACAGTCTTTGGGTTTTCAGTTTTGAAGTGTTTCAGTCAGTCCTCACCTTGGACTGATCTATGCTGCAAAGTCTGCAATGGCATCACTGGTGATTGTGTTCTTACTTTGAATTCTGAAACTTCATTTACCTAATGAAGGAGAAAGAAGGTAAAATTAATTGTTATTATTTTTAAGTGTTTAAACATGGGAGCACATTTTTTGGTTCTTCGCATCACCTGTATTGTTGGTGATGTGTTGTCTTTCAGTATAGCAGCATTGCTGCTGTTGTAGCCTGAAGTGGGCCCTGAGGAAAGACTTTGGTTTGACCCAGTGCACAATGTACTGTTACTACTTTGTGTGCGAAACCGCAGGTCATCCTACAATAAGACCCAGGGAAAGAAAGACAGAATAAATAAAACTGTTATAAATTAAACTAAGCGAGCAGTACTGCTTAAAAATCAAATAGAAGGTTTCTGTATGACACTGACCTTTACTGCCTGTGCGAGAGCTTGCCGCTGTAGTCGTCTCTTTTCCTGCTCTGTCCTCTCACGGAGTCTGTGACGAGCATGTGCAATCTCTGCTCTTGCTTCTTCACGAGCTCGGCTGTAGTCACGCAGTAAAAGCTCAATATCAGATGGACACTGACCCTCCTGCCTTGGTGGATCTGGAACTCTGGGGGAGAACATTCTGGTTAATATACAGAAATTAAGTCAACATACTTTTAAGTCAAACAACTACTTGAGTCATTTTTGTGTGTATTTCTAAATCACCTGCTTGTTTTAACAATTTCTTGGCGAAGCTGCTGTAGATATTCCCTTCGTCTGCTTGGTAGGTCAGAAATTCTTGGAGACTGCTCCCTCTCTTGACTTGTAGGCATCCGGTTCTTATCAGGACTAAGGCTTCGAGCTCGGGGGCACATTTGGAGACGGACTTCTCTTTCTTTTCTTAAACTTTCAATGCTTTTCCTGTGTCTACTGATAGAATGGAATTTAATTTCAAAAAGATGTACAGTCGTTTAAGTAGCTCTTTAATGTAGAACATATTTAATCATACATTATACAGACCTGTCAAGGAGCTCTTGTTTGGTCCAGGCTGGCGAAACATCTTTAGAATTAGAATTAAGGACTTTAGGCACAGTGTCTGTTTCCCCTTGGCCATAGTGTAGCCTGGCATCTGTGAGTTCTACAGTCAACTGATGAGGGTTAATATCCAGATTTACAGATGCTATAACCTGCTCACAGTCTTTTCTCAGCTTATTAATTTCTCTTGTTTTCCTGTCAGTCTCCTCCAAAGGCTCTGATTTTTGTGACTCCATTGCCTGCAGGTAATTAAGGCTGGGTCCTGTGAAGTATTGTCCAGTTGGTCTGTTTATTTTAGTGTACGTTGATGTTGGATACTGGTTAATGCCAGACCAGTTAGTAAATTTGTTGTGCATAGGCAGATGATCAGGGATCCACTGATGTTCCTTAAGCAGGATGGCTTCTGTCAGAGGATTGATGCTAACCAGAACATCTGTATTGCACTCACTTGGCACTAGGGACATCATATCATCTTCCTGGTGTTGCAGGGTATTCGGATTTAAATGATCACAGTTCTTTAGTATATACTCTGGTGATTTGTGAATTTGTTCTAGCATACTGTTACCACAACTCAGTGGCTTGTTACAAGTTGACACATGAGGTCTGTCTGGGATGTCTTGTTTAGACTGTCTGACTTGAACTGAAGAGGCTGCATTTTGCACACCAAAGGTACCACTTGGTGGGGAGGGGCATTTTCTTTGAAGTTGAGATGGGAAACCAGGTGAGTATTCTTTTCTTTCATTTTGCATACGTATGTGCGGGGACATGCTATTTATTGTGTATTCATTAGATCCATCTAATTTTGAACAACCGAGGTCCTTTAAGTTCTCAAGGGTCACAGATGACAATGTTGTACCTTTGGATATTTTTCTAATATGCTTGGTGTGAAGGGTACAATGTTTCTCCTCATGTAGTACTTTATTATCATGGTTGTTAGGCATTTCATGATCTTTAAACTGCATTTGGTATATGCCGGCGCATCGGTTTTCTGTGATATTTTGTGCTTGAGTTGTCCCATGATTTGTTAAATGCTGGGTATTTTTTGGACTTTGTTGACCATATCTAGCTGTACTTACAGTAAGAATGGGTGAGGATGCACGATCCATAAACATAGCTTTTTTATTACAGCAATTCCTTAAATCTTTATTTTTCAGGCAATTCTGATTCGTCTCCCCCTTCATGAATGGGGATTGTTTTACTCTATGGGAAATGGATGAAGACTTCTTGTAGGAATGATCAACTAAATGTACTTCCAGTGCTTCCAAACTGGAGGAATTCTGACTTGGTACAGCAGTCTCTAATGAAAAAACTTTTGGGGTAGTAACTAGAGAATTTTGACTGTCTGCTGTATTTGAGCTTTTTGGATATAAATCAGGTGGGTTTTTAATTCTTTCCAAGACCATTTCACTTTTCAGTTCACATCTATCCCTCAAGATCATTGTGCCACCATCTAGTTGAGACACATTACAAATACCTGATCCAATAACTTTTACGGTAACATTGACTTCATGTGCCATAGCTTTATTTGACACTGGGGTGGTCTCTGTCTGGATTCCAATGTCTGTTGAAGTCTGTGTACAACAGTCTCTATTGTACTTACTGTCTGAATTCACAGTCAAAAATTTTGAACAGCTTTTTTTAAGATGTTCATATTTTGGTGATTTTTCTCCTGTTCGCATACGCTGTATGTTTCCTAGAAGATCAGACGTGTTGTATATCAGATCAGAGAGATGTTCAGACATGTTTTGAAGACTTGCCCATGTAGTTGGGGCACTGTTCTCTGGTTTACACACAGGCGTCTGGGTATTGCTTCTTCTACTCTTCCTTTTAAGGTCCTTATCAGCGTCAACAGTTTGTGTACTGTGATCATGTTTGGTTGGATTAGGTTGTCCATTTTTTTGAGATTCATACTCGGAACAGGCCAGTACTATTTCATCAACTTGACTTGAAACATGGTGTGATTCTTCTGAGGCACCACTGTAAGAGTCACATCTCAAAGCTGTTAGGGTCTGCTTATTTGAACCACAAGAGGAATAAGAAGCTGCCTTCATTAAAGGTTCAGATGAAATTTGATCTCTAGAATCCTCATCACTACTCAGTTTGCTAGAGAGTCCTTTATGAGTCACAAAAGTGCTTAAATGAGAAGTGAAAGGGGAGTTCTGAATATTTAAGCCATTGTCTACACTACAGCACCTTGTTATATTCATGTTAGAAATGTTAGGATGAGAGTGTTTGCAGGATATACAGGCAGCACTTCCAAAGGCCTGGTTTTTATGGACTGATCTGTCCAACTCAATCACAGTTCTTGTATGAATAAATGGGTTAATGTCACTGGAGACAAAATGTGTTGCAGAATCTCTAGCCTGTGAAACAGCATCCCCAAGTGGTGGTGCTTGATCTTTTGCATAAACCCCTAAAATATCTTTGGAAGGGGCATTCCTCTTTATATGAATGTCCTTATCATCTTTTCCATCTTTCAGTGGATCTTTTAGTAAAGAGATGTTTTTCTCCTCAAGTTGAGGATTTCTGAGTCTACCATTAGCATGTGAACCTGGTTTGGTATGATGGGCCTTAATAGGCATATGCATTTTACATGTAATTCTGTCATCTAAGAAAAAGTCAGGTGTAGAATCAGTGGATGAACTTGGAGGTGCCTTAAAATTGGCCTTTCTGTATCGCTTTTGCTTATCTCTCTGCCTATCACCATTAACAATGCTATCAACATGTTTTGTAGCATCTGCTGTTGTGGAATGTTCTCCTTTATTTTTAGATTTAAATAGATTATCATCATTTCGCTTTCGACTGGAAGGAGTCTGTTTTGACATGTGATATACATCAGCAGTTGTGGAGGGCTGGACCATTTTTTTATCAGGCTCAGTTGACTGGTGTTTCTGAGGCCCTGGTGACTGTTGATTTGTCATGTGTTGGTTACAGTTCTGAGGTGCCTCGATGCAGCCATTGTTATGCTGAGATTTAATTAATTCCAAACGATCGCTTGTGCAGACTGACAGATTCTTTGATTTTGAAACATTCAGTGGAATTTTTCCAGTATCACAGGTGTTAAGCACATTGTCTATTTGTGGCATCTGTGAGGAACTGCTGAGCTGCAATGGCTGGGAAAAATATAAAACAGTGGCATCTTTTCTTAAATCATAAGAGCCGTGACTGTGATATATTTGCTCTACAGATGTTTCTCTGCTCCTATAACCACTATTACCAATAATATTGGTAGAGTTTACTAGGGGACATTTAGCATGATACTTTCCAAGGTTTCCTGGACCAAATTCATAAAATGCAAGCTTGCTTAAAGGTCGAGCTTTATGGACATGGTCATTATTTTCAACAGTTGTAAGGGACTGTTCCGTAATTGATATTATAGAGTTATCTGCCTTTTTAATTTGATCCTTTGAATTAGTATTAAGTAATATTGCAGCAGTGCCCCTCATGACTTGCTGGAATTGATCAACCACCTTTATGTCGCAGTCTGTCCGTTCAGAATGTACGGTATGCACATTTGCTTCAGAGGGTAGTGACACTTGAGAAGTATTGCTTTTACTGGAAGGAGTTAAAATATTCAAAGAGTTTTCACCTGGTGAAAACAAAGTTTCATTGAAAAGTTGTAAATGTCCAAGTAGTTTAGAGTCAAACTTGCGCTCTCTGATTTCTGCAGGGACCAACATACTTTCTGTTGTGTTGTTGACTATCTGAGCATTCTGCTGGTCAACTCTCATGAGTTCATCCCACATACTTGTTTGTTTAAGAGATGGAGTAACTTGTGCATACATACAAGAAAGCGGTGATTTTAATACAGTGACTTTGTCACTCTCTATAACTCCTGTGTTGCTAAAATCTTTCTTTTGAAAGGTTTTTGAAGCATCAACATTTTGGGCACAGAAAATGGTGTTCTCTCTCAATGCATTCTCACTGGTAGTTGATTCTTGAACATGTAAAGACACTGATTTACTTACATTTTGTCCATCTGTGCTTTGTGCATTGATGGCACAATAGACCCCTAAAGACATGTTATCACTTAAATACCCATATTCTTGACCTCCTTGTTCAGATCTTATCTCTGTGGAGGGCCTCTCTACAGTGTTTAATACTGTCTGATTTGTTGTAGTCATAGAATGTCTTGATTGTATTTGTGTATCACAGTTCACCAAGTGCTTTGTAGTCTTGTCTGTAGGAATCTCTGTCTTTGGCGTACCTGAGAAAGGCTGTAAAGTATTACATTCACCAAGTAGAGCCTGATTGTTTTTGCATTCAAATTCATGTGTGTTTGTGTTGGACAGCTCATCCAGTTTCACTGAAGAAATGTTTTCTTTGGTTATGTCTGACTCATGATATTCTCCCCAGTCTTCTCTCAGAGACATTGTAAAATGTTCCTTCACCACCTCTGATATATTATCATTAATAGCCGAATCACTCATTTGAAAATATCTATTACTGAACATATTTCTTTCCAGAATCTGAATGGCACCCTTTTTGTCCTCCTTACTGTTCTCATCAGTGTTTTCAATCTCTGAATATCTGGAATTTGGAGAATTGGTCACTGTCAATGTATTGCTATCATTTCTAGAAATATTGCAATGGTCTCTACTGATTAAAGCTTTGTGAGCACCACTGGCTGATTGTGCACTTTTTATTTTCTTTTTTTCCACCTTTTGGTCAGAGTTGTCTATCTTGTCTGCTCTAAGCGAATCTTCCATAGGAGATAGATTTGTTAACAATTCACCATGGATGGCTGAAGAAGCAGAATTGTTGACAACTGATGCTGGTTTAGTATCTGAAAAATCAACATCAAATTTCTTTGGGAGCTTTATATTTCCTAAAACGACATTACAAGAATATTTGTTCCTTTTACACATTCCAGTGACTGGATCATTCCCCAGTTGCACACCAAAATGTTCATTATCTCTATCAAAACTGGTAACTTCATCATGCTTCTCTGTTTGCTTGATTATCAGCGCATGTTGGGGGTAGAAGTATTGATTTTTTTCATTATGTTGATCAAGGGTTTTTCCATTGTCATTACTCAACTTAACATTCTCTCCATTGTTACTGGGCTCATTGTATACTGGGTGGGATGATGGGTTCTCCCCTGTAATTTGTTGATCTTTCATAGCTTGCTTAGCTTGTAAGCGCTGTAAAGAATTCATTGAGATGTCACCATCTTGGGAAGAAAAGCGGACCAGTTCTTCAGTCACTGTGTGTTCTAAGACTTTAGATTCATTAGTTGGTTTATTTGTATATGCTACATTATCTGGACTGGTATTTGTAAAATCACAAACTGTGTGAGTTGTACATGGTTCTGCATAAGTAGTCAGCTCCTGAAAATCCTTCAGCATCCCAGCACTCTCCAAGGATGTGTTGTTTTGTTCTTCAAGTGTAGCAGTGTCACCCTGAGTGGAGTCAGAGTGAGGTGATCTCTGCCCTTCTGTTACCTTTATGTTGTCTGAGATCTCCAGACTTGTAAGGCTTTGGCAGCTACTGTTCTCTTTAGGTGTGTGTAGATCCTGCTTGAACAGAGGTCCTGAAGTCCTCACAATTTTGGGTCTCTCTGCTGCATCTGTGGATGAACAGGCATCAGTGAGAGCAACAGCATCTGGCTCTTTAATACTAGCACTACTCTTGGGTCTACATTCAGACAGTCGTCGTGAGATCTGTGAAATTTCTCTAGCTATGCCTTTGTCATTTTCCATTTTCAACTTTGGACTGCCATATAAGCTCCAGAAAACCTCGGCAGGTACTTCTTTGGATATTTCCATCTCTTCTTTGTTCCTAACTGTCTGAGAGCTACACAAGTTTGGTAATTTACCAAAGGTTAAGTAGCTGGGAACTTTATTAAGCCTTATCAATGGTCTGGCAGTAACATGCTTCCCACCGCTCTCTATAACAAGAGAATCCTGAGACATCTCACTGTCCTCACTCTTAGCTTCACTGGAATCACATTCTTCCTGCTGAAGCTGCTTAGCAAGAGCTGTAGCATAAGCTGATGAGAGTGAATCCAATGAGAAATTACTATCACAATCTGAAGATCCATTGGGATCCTCCCCTCCACTCTGTTCAACCCACCCGTCTGACACTTCAACCCAATTCTCTGTGGTACTGTTCAGAGCTTCTGCACTACGCCAGTGCCTCTGTTGTTCATATTTTAGTGAGCTGAGCTTCTCCAAGCTTTCATAAGACATTGTCGATTTGATAGAGCATTTTTCCTTCTTTGTCTCTAACGCTGTAACACTTTTGTTTTTGTCTGTTTGAGCTATTGCCTTGTTTACAGATTTTGTAATTCTGCTTCCACATGACCCTGATGGTGGCTTGTGAAAAACCTTTGCCAAGGCAGTCTTGATCCCAGGGCCAAACAAAACTTTACGGATGGTCTCTAAACCTTTACTTCTATCTTGAGATGAACTCTTTGTTCCCTTGACTGAACCCTTTTGTGTAGTTAGTTTTATTATTGGTAATACTTTTCTGGTGGCTTTCATCTTTGATTCCAAATAAAGCTTGTCTTGGTCACTAGTATTTTTCTTGACAGACAGCCTTGACAAAACAGCCATTTTAGCCGATCTTACTTCTTTTAAAGAATTTTGGAGGTTCTCTGAGAAACTTGAGGATCCTTGGTATCCTGAGGGCATTGTGTTTGAACGCCTTCTAATCTTTTGATCTTGGAGACTTTCATCAGAGCCCCATTTAGTAGTGCAAGCAAAGCCGGTAAACTCAGATGATCTGTTCCTTTTAAGAAACTGACTATATAGGGGGAAAAAAAGTACATCGTAGTAACAGTAATAATATTATTTATATTTATTGTTCATGGTTTCAAGCTAGGGATTGCGTAAATGTAGCCTCATTAAATTAAAATATAATCTTCACTTGAATAACACAATGTTAAGTAAAATGTACTACAGCAT
Organism: Botia almorhae; assembly: GCA_036877575.1. NCBI lineage: Eukaryota > Metazoa > Chordata > Actinopteri > Cypriniformes > Botiidae > Botia > Botia almorhae. The sequence continues at coordinate 10,370 of JAZGTJ010006717.1, read as the reverse complement.
TATCAAACAAGGGTTATAAAAAAACATGTTAGTGATTCACAACTGGTTTACAACTACCTGAAAATAGGAGTGTGCGGAGGGTACAGCCGGGACAGAAAATCAGCAGAGAAGGAATGTCTTCGCAAATTCTTTGGACGTCCTCTGGACCTTGAGGGGTACGCCTGATATGGAGATGAGTCTTCATTGCCCCCCTGCGTAAACTCACTTTCTAGCCTCTGCAGTTCTCGCTTTGCCTCCAAAAGAAGGTGTTTTCTTGCAATCTTCTCCAGCTGATAACGTAACCTTTTGCGTCGTATGCGGTTTTCAGCTCTGCACAAAGCATGGTGTTTCAGTAGTTGTTCCTGCACCACCCTTTTCAGATGTGATGATGGCACTGTTATAGCACTGCTTCCCTCTACACTTGATAAACCATTTGTTTGAGAAAGAATACTGAGATCTGTTTGAACCCCCGTCTCCAGTGTTCCGTTCCCCTTGTGGACTGCAAGCTGTTGCTTTTCTTGTAAGATCCACTGCAGGACTTTAAGTACAAAAAAATACAGAGTTTAGAGGAGCACAGATATCTGTAATTAAAATAACAATTGGACAGGGACAGTTATTGCAAGCATTTAAAAATGTTAAAATTTGCTTTGTTTTGACTAGGGTTATACACTAGGATATATACTTATAGTATACCCATAGTTGAACATACAAAGGACATACAAAAATCTGTGTTTCTGATCTGAGTTCATATCATATGATCTGAGTCTACTAATTACTATTTAATCAAATGTTAGGAAAGTAAACATTTTGCGATATAAAGTAAAGTGAGTCCAACCTCAAGGGCTGGGTTGGGGCAGTAGGGGGTGGAGCATTCAGTTCAGTTTAGGATATTGTTACACCCCTACTAAATAATTACTTAATAGGCTTCATTTTTAATGAAGGACAAGTATAACATTCACAGTATTTTCATTAAGGTCAAAACAAAGCATTAAACTCAGCAATAAATCCAGCATTTAAGTAGAAATCAATGCTTTAATGTGTTCTTAACTCACTTTCAGCATGTTGCTGTTGAAGACGGGCCTGCTCTCTGTCCAGATCTCTCTCTGCTCTTTTTTGTTCCAGCTGAATTTCTTCTCGTAGGCACTGTACGTACCACTGCTGCTCCTCTAGGCGCTGTCTGGGGGCTATACCATTGCCATTCTCATGACAATCTGCAACTCTGAGTAAACAACAACACAATAGGGATTAGACACCAGCCCAACAGAAAACAGTATGACCACCTGTGCTAAGTGCAGCTAGAACATAAATGAAGTGAAATTATTTGATGGGGCAGTGCAATAGTAACCAAGCAACAATATATAAACGAAAAAAATCCCAAGAGGGCTCATTAAACCTTATAACAGGGAGCTTTTTGTGGTTCTGAAATGTACAGTTCTTCAATTAACAAAAATAAATTTACCTGGAGTCAGAACGGAGCAGGTTGAGGTCTGTAGAGTAAATCAGAGCTGCTTTACTGGTCTGCAAACACCACAAAATCATTAGTTGTCAATCCAGGCAAATGTGCTACAAAAAAATTTTGTACTCGACACTAATGCAGTTCATTTCAAGAAAAGCATAATATATGTATGTAACAGTATTTTTTTATATTTAAACTAATACCAGCAGCTGTAACTAAAGTTAATTGGACAGATGAATATGCTTGCAAACTGACAATCAATCTCATATTCGGGCAGAATTTTGTAGTCTTCAGGACTCAAGAATGCTAACGAAAAGCTAACAAGACTGTTGCTGACACAGCTACAAACATCTAAAAACATGTATATGATACATGTTTACAGATGTAATATTGTGGAAAATTTGTGGACTGTACCCGTCTCTTTTCCTTTAAAAGAGCTGCCTCTGCAGGGTGGTTGAACCTGAACTTGTACAGCCTTCCTAAGGTTATCACTGCACCTTGGGAAAAAACAATAACATACATGTAATTAATTTTCTACCTATTTGTGCAGGTAAGAAATGGGTGTGATGGTTTTTGTGCACATTTTTTGTGCATACCTTGTGCAAGTCTGTAGGGCTCAGTGATCTCTCTCTCACTGACCATACAGATATTTCCTGGAACAGGCTTTAGAATCACCACCCCATTCTGATTCTCAATTTCACATGTGGAACCTTCTGGCAAGACTGAGGGTTAGAGCAGCACAGTCAGTCTATGTTTTCCACATGTTTTTCACAACACTAAATCAAGATGTTGAGATGAATGTAAGACACCTATGTGTGGCTCTTCCAGATTTTCGACCTGAGGCCCAATTCTTGTCAGTCCTTCCTGTAGTACCAAAAAGGAACAAACATTAAAATGGGTTAAAGTAAGAAAGAAAACAAAACAAAATATAGTCAGGGGTAAAAAAAATTGATCCCCTGCTGATTTTGTACGTTTGCCCACTGACAAAGAAATAATCAGTCTTTAATTTTAATGGTAGGTTTTGTAATTAAACATCAGACGAAGTCGCATCCATGTGCAGCAGTATTTATTCTCATAGTCAAACAGGCAGGGGTCAAACACAGGCAGTAAACACAACGTAGGCAGAGCAGAGCAGAATCAGCAAACAGGCAATGGTGAAGGCAGGCAGCAAATTATCATAAACGAGATAACAATCCAAGTTGTGGCAGGCAGCAAACAGGCAAGAGTAATACAAATCAATACACAAGAATAACAAACAGGGAAAACTGCTCGGAGTTGTTGCCAGGGCAAAACAAGACTTCGCAATGAGCAATAGTTTAACTGGCACTTAAATAAGGGAAACAAGTGTGCGTAATCAGTCATAGGTGTGATGCGTTCTGGGAAGTGTAGTCCTGAAGAGCAGTCTAGAACTCGGGTGACGGTTCCCTCTGGTGGCGCGGTGGAGGCGGAGCAAGAGCCTTCTCCGTGACAGGTTTATTTTAACAGTAAGAGACAGAATAACAACAAAAAAATCTATAAAATGCTTTTAAAAAAGTTACAAATTGATTCGCATTTAATGCATGAAATAAGTATGGCAAAACCCTTGCTGGCAATCACAGAGGTCAGAAATTTCTTGTAGTTGGCCACCAGGTTTGCATACATCTCAGGGGGGATTTTGTCCCAATCCTCCTTGCAGATCCTCTCAAAGTCATTAAGGTTTCGAGGCTGACGTTTGGAACTTGAACCTTTAGCTCCCTCCACAGAATTTCTATGGGATTAAGGTCTAGAGACTGGCTAGGCCACTCCAGGACCTTAATGTGCTTCTTGAGCCACTCCTTTGTTGCCTTGGCCCTGTGTTTTTGGTCATTGTCATGCTGGATTACCTATCCATGACCCATTTTCAATGCCCTGGCTGAGGGAAGGAGGTTCTCACCCAAGTTTTGACGTTACATGGCCACATCCATCGTCCCTTTGATGCAGTGCAGTTGACCTGTCCCCTTAGAAGAAAAACACCCCCAAAGCATAATGTTTTCACCTCCATGTTTGATGGTGGGGATGGTGTTCTCGGTATCATGGGCAGCATGATCTCATGATCAATAAAACTCCACGAGGTGAGATCTTGCATGGAGCCCCAGACCAAGGGAGATTGACAGTAATTTTGTTTTTTTTATTTGCGGATAATCACATCAACTGTTGTCACCTTCTCACCAAACTGCTTGGCGATGGTCTTGTAGCCAATTCCAGCCTTGTGTAGGTCTACAATCTTGTCCCTGACATCCTTGGACAGCTCTTTGGTTTTTGCCATGGTAGAGAGTTTGGAATCAGCTTGATTAATTGCTTCTGTGGACAGGTGTCTTTTATACAGGTAACAGGCTGAGAGATAGTGTTCCTAATCTCAGCTTGTTACCTGTATAAAAGACACTTGGGAGCCAGAAATCTTGCTGATTGATAGGGAACAGATCAAATACTGGAACAGATCAAACACTTAATTCACTCATTAAAATGCTACAAAACCTTTTTGAAATGCATTTTTTCTTTCACTGTTAAAATAAACCTACCATTAAAATTATAGACTGATCATTTCTTTTGATTCTTTTGACATAATTTCTGAACATGTCAGTGGGCAAACATACGAAATCATCAGGGGATCAAATAATTTTTTCCCTCACTATACATTTTATAAAAAAATGTCTATCTCTTAAATGTTGTTTATTTAAAGTAAGCTCAAGCTCTGCTCATACCTCAAAGTTATAGAGGGAATATTGTTACTGTTTGTTATGAGAGATAAAAAGCCTGCTTATGTAAGTTCAGACACATTATGGGTGCACAATCAATTCCAGGTGGTTTTAGCTGTTAAAGGAAAGAAACTGCTGAAACTGCAGAGCCTGGAGGCTTTCTGAAGCTATCAGCATTTAACTCTTAGCACAGATTTATGTAAACACCACTAACTTTTACTAAATGTAAAACACAGCCACACAAAGGAATGAAATAAGAAGTGCAAAGGAAAGTGTAGACAAAACTGAGCAAAGATTAAAAAGGGACACCCCATCAACACTCCTGGCTGTTTTACCTTCTTGTGAGAAGCAGCTCAAGAGTTTTGCACAGAGAACAAGAGTAGAAAAGACTGAAGGAAAAATGAAATGACAAAATGAAGGAAGAATCTATAGTAGGAAAAGAAAAAGAATCATCAGTTAATGACCTAAATAAAAAGATGACAACTAGTTTAGAGACTAGCTGAAGGCTGTATGGATGTGACAGGGTAAAGCAAGGATATTGTATACACATATACAATACCGGTCAAAAGTTTAGGATCACTTACTCATTCTTTATTTATATTTTTTCCACATTTCAGAATAATGGGATAACACAATTGTAACTATGGGAATTTTGACTGAAAGTATACAAAAGAAATGAACACTATGTTACCCTAGAATTTTACACTTGACATTTTATCATCCAGCATCTTAAGGTCTCAGCCTAGGAAGCTTTTTAAACAGTACTGAAAGAATTTCCATCTATTCTTGACTTTTCTTAGCTCTTTTTAATTCATTATTTGGTCCAAATAACTTTTTAAAATAAAAATTTAGTTTCCTAATGAAAGAAATTAATATGTTGGCACAATTGTATTTTTGCTAACAAATTTGAAACATTGAAACACCTTTAGATTAAAAGATTTTAAAGATTATAAGAAACACTTTAGTCAAGTAATCCTAAACTTTTGATCGGTAGTGTAGCTAGCTAGATAATGCTAATTTTGAGGACAAACAAACAGCTGTTAGACCAGTACCCGGAGATGATAGATGGTAACTCCTGTGCTGAGGACATCTGGCTCCAGAGCGATGAGGTGAGGCAGGAGAGAGTGGATAAGAACTCCAGCTTTTTCTTGGTTAATGTCCACACTGTAGCGCTCCAGCAGGGCTCGCTTATCACGCCAGCTGTCAGACCAGTCTTTAGTCAGCTGCTCCACCTTCAGAGAAAACATGAGTGACAGAGAATTGTTAAGTGAAGAAATTCAGCACAAGAAAACAACTGATGGCAAATGGTAGGAAGTATACAAAAATCCAATGTAAAGTAGCCGGACTAACTTTCAGTTCATTCTGTAGGACTGTATCAGACAGACTGCCTTCTCTCTCGCAACTGAGAGATGGACTTGCGTTCATCTGCTGTTAAGAGAAAAGGAAATCAATCACTGCAAATGTACTTTTGTCTGTGAAAATGGACATTTGACTAACACTGAAAGTGACGCTATATCCACCAGAGGTGATGTGAGAAAGCATCTTAGAATTCGAGGTTCCACAACTGCATTATGTTAACAATGTTTCTAGTTTTGCTCCGCATACCATTTCGAAGCTGAGCAGCATGCTCTTCAGACGATCAATTTCCTCTCGTAGCTCTCTGATCAGCCTCACGTTGGCGTCCTGAAGTAAAACAAGACACTTAATTTGTTTTAGTTTCAATCTGTGGACACAACACAGGTGTTTCATTTCGGCTGATGGTGGTACAGCAAGATACATGGTGTACGAGGCTGTACACACCTCATTGACTCTTGGCTTGTTGACAATGTTCCTGGCATGAGCTGCATAGCGGAGGGTGCTCAGAGTCTCACTGTAGCTGCTGCTGGATGGTGAGATAGCTGGAGGACAATGACCGGAATGACTTTAAAAATTAGTTGCTACTGCAACAGATGCAGGATTAGCAAAGTAAAAAATGAACACAAATTAAAAACAACTAACTCGCAATCATGATCGTTTTGGAGTTGCCACCCAGACTGTCTTTGAGGAGCCAGGTGAGGATTGAGTCCCTGTACGGGATGAAGCAATGTCTGCGTCCACTGCCTGACAGAGAGCTGGACTGGCTGCCCACAGTGCTACCCTCACCCTCGCTGATCACACTGTTAATGCTCTGACTGCTGCTGAACATCTGAGAGTTTTGAGCTGGTGGTGGCAACAAAAACAGGAAGAATGAATTAAGAAGACAAGGAGGATAAAAGAGAGGATAATAATAGTTAAGGAGGAAAGTAGTGCCTACCGAGAGCAGAAATAACAATGCCAAGAGTGACGAGAGATTTGTTGATGTTGGCTCCTTCTGTTATTCTGTCTCTGCAGTAATGAGGGTCTGCTCGCTCACTGACAAGCAGGGAGATAATAATTTAAAGGTAGTGCCAAAACTTTACTTGTTTATATTATGCTTGCCTTTTAGTGATCAACCACAAGGGGGCAACTTGACCATGTATCATGACTTCTCTTCGTCAGTACAAAGCAGAAATTTTTGATTATAAACTAGAAGACTTTACTGGATCTAGGGTGCCTGCAAATATTGATTGGTTGAAGTACAATGACACTAACCTGCCAGCCAGGTCCACCAAGTTGATCTTGCTAACTATTTCTGAAGGAAGGTTATTTTCGAGAATAGCCTATCAAAAGTGAACAATGTTAGAATTAGACTTTTAGGTACTACAAAAAATTGCAGTTAGACCAAGGTAAAAAAAGAGTAAGTAGTCTAGTTGAGCAATTTCATAAACAAAACAAAAAATTGACTGTGTGGTGTTATGGAGATGAGAGTTGAACCTGTGTGTATTGAATGGTAAAGATGGCATGAGATCGACTGCTAGTATCATGAACATGTGTTGCGGCTGTGATGCGATTAGCGATGCCCTCCTCCAGAAGAGCCACTGCTTGTTTGTAGTCAATCACTTCATGATGAGAAAGACCTGGGACAGATTTATATTTAGACAAATATATCTGGATGTTTATTTCTGTAACAGCTTTAGGGGAACTTTATACATCAACTAAAATAGTCTAATTGAAAGTATTTGTAAAAATGTCTAAAATATTTTAGTTCTAGGTCTAGCATCATTTGTTTAAAGATGCCACCTGGTTTAAATCTCATGTACTTTTTTAAAATTCATGCATTTTAAGTGCGGCCTAGATGTACAAATACTTTTTGGGCCACTGTAATTTACGTGTGAGACATCTTGATCACAACACAATGTTTGTGTACTGCACTGGGTTCCTTGCAGCCACAAAAAAGTTAGGTCACTTCCTTTGCTGCACTGGGCTTTCTCTTAACATACACAATGACTGGATGCTGGACAAGAATGTGGGTAAAAGAGGGCAAGAAAGAAAAGCAAAAAGAAGCTGACTGAGGGAGAGATAGTCGAGGGACAGATACAGTCCTTCAAGCTGATCACTCAGCTCAAGGCTGTGGTGGGAATTAACTTGCAAATGCAAACAGGAATGAATAACTTTTGTACACAGTTACCTCTTAAATAAAAATACACAACCATTCATCAAAGCCTTACACAGTGAGAGCTCTCCTCAAAGCACAATATTTTTTATATGAGGAGGTTACACAGGGTAAAATGCAGGTCTTTGTTTTGTTCTTTCTCCAAAGAATTGAAGTACCATTTAAAAATCTGTTTGTGAAAACTCACCCTGTACATAGGGCCCCTTTTCTGGGTGTTCTCGAACCCTCAGGGGTGCTGGCTTCTTCTGCTCCTCACCTCTTAGCAAATCGCGTACACGCTCATTATAGATCTCTAAAAAACTGCAAAGGAAAACAAGGTTGCATGTGCTGTTTCTCGTGGGCTTGCTTGTATGTCATCATTCTGCTTAATGGAGTTGCTTTATTCTTACAACAGGCTGTTATAAATGTTTTTTCAAAAGAGTAAGAAAGAGGGTTTACCTTATTTCAACTCTACAGCTCTGACCATCTGCAGCGTCATTTCTAGACCTGAAAAGCCCCTGAAAAGAAAACACACTCATCTTTCAAACCTACCCCTTCCCACGATGGGAGTCAAAAGAATCAGAACAAGTAATACAAAATATCATTATTAATGCCAGTGACTTACTTGACAGATTCTTGGAGTTAACCCAATGAAATCCTGTACGGATAAAGTGGAAAGACAATATTTACAGTATTTGGTCTGAAACAATACTTTACTGGCATCATTGGCGTATCTCACTATAGTACTGTTACTCACTGGAGTGCCCATCATAGTGTACGTTTTCCCTGAGCCCGTCTGTCCATATGCAAAGAGACAAACATTATACCCCTCCGATGCCCCAGAAAGAACACACATTCCCAGATCCTGAAACACCTAGAGGAGGAGGGCATAAAAAACTCTTTTCTGACAAAGCATTTGATACTGAAAAATGTATGAATTTCTTGAAATGATGTCCAAAGTTGCTTAGAAAAGTTTTTGAAGGCCAATTGCTTAGAAAGGTTTTTAAACATCTCTAACCCCAAATATGAGCAATAGTTATTGTGGATTTTACATTAATTTTTATGGATCTTTTAGATGATGTGATGCTAAGTAAAAGTGTAGTGCACAATAGGAACGTGTTCTAACCAAGATAGAGTAACAAACAAGGTGAATGCCAAGATACTGAGATGGACAACATTCTACAGAGGAGGTTTCACTGAACCACAGGGCTTCTATGAATATTGAGAAAAACAGCAGACTGAAAAGGAAAAGACAAAAAATTAAAGCAGTCCAAGTGCGGCTGAACTAAGACCAGGGAGGGTTAATACTGCAGAAGGTCTAAATGTTTTCATTTCTTCTCTCTTTACAGTGAGAGCACCAGAAGTTTGACCTCCATATGCTCTAAGAGACTCTGGCAAGACAAACACAGACGCAGCACATTCTCTGTGCTGTAAACATACACAAACATAAACTCACAGCCTTCAAAGACCAGCTCACACTCTTACTCTCACTTCTTAGTCTCAAAGGGAAAGCCTGAATTTACACTGTGATGTAACAAACACATTAGAAAGAGAAAGAAACTGCAGCTATTAAACTGACCAATATTTACTCAATGAATGTTACTACAATGTATTCTTCAAACGGCCTTGCCCTTATGCCAACTTCTATCTTTATGAGCTTTCAGAGGGATCTAAAAAACAAACAAGACGTTCGTATTGTGTACTAAAGGTGTGGGATAAAGAAAGTAATTTGACCTTTACGTCCATTGAAAACTCAGTGAGTCAGAAAAACAAGAGCCCTTCTGAGTGTACTGCAAGCCAAGCATATGTTTGGCTGAGATGAGAAGAGTAATGGGGCCTGGCAAGTTCTTCCTCTGTGTCTCAATGGAGGCTAATTGGGTTGCTGCCTGCAGAGAGAATGGATCAGCATCTAACAACCGCTTCTGTCTGACTCTAATTAGCCTGAGTTTAATTCTTCAGCTTGAAAGAATCAGTGAGGAAGCTTGTTAGAGTCCATCTGAACATACTCTCCACAGAACACTGCTTATGTCAGGAGCTTTTCAGTGTGACAGCATCTTTTTAATTTGCTTTCAATGTGACCACTGGACTTTTGACAAGCTCTTAACCAGCAATATAACAGCGATTAGGGTCTGTCATAGAGAATAAAACTGCTGCAGAAACCACCATTGCCCAGCTTTAATCAGTCAGGCTGTGTCTTTCCTGCTGTTGTCATCACACTGTGGAAGCATCCCAATAAATATATTATCCTTCCTAATTGATATGCAGGTTTGGGATTTGCGTTCCAAATCTAGTGCAAGGAAAACTGTACACCCAAGATTGTACAGAGGGATTTTCAGAGGGATTTTTAAGATGTGCATTTTCAAAAATTGCTAAACAGTTTTTAAATATATGAAAAGTTAAAGTACAGCAAGTTTGACACTGGGAAGCTAATTTATGACTTTATAGCATGTGTCAGTAATAGGATACTGCCTTGCTACATGCTTCTAGGGCAGTGGTTTTCAATCCTGGTCCTGGGCACCCACAGCAGTGCACATTTTGTTTGTCTTTCTTATCTGACACACTGTCTCTTAATGAGGTGATGATCTGAATCAGGTGCATTAATTGAAAATCACTGTTCTAGGGCAATAGAAGTGTGTGTTTTGTGATGTAGCCTGAATTAATTTGGCAATTGCATGCCAGCTGCTATATGCCAACAGTGCTGTTTTTATGGTAGTGCTGATATTCTCCTGTA
>JAZGTJ010006716.1:0-24309 GCA_036877575.1 Botia almorhae | reverse complement strand
CATTGGCGCGTTTTTTCTTACGCGAAGGTGATAGGGCTCTCAAGCAAGACCCCATACGTCAGTCAGTTGACGTAACGTCGAACGTGACTGACTGAAAGGGAAACACGTCTGCATAGTAATCTGGATAGCAAGTCTCTGTTCTAAAGCCTGCCGATTGTTTTCAGAAAATTATGTTTTACTTGCTTATTTATTATATTTCCTGTGTATAGTATAATCCACCTGACCCATATTACATATCCAAATTTGATATTACCAAATGTGATTTGATACGTTTCAAAATAATCAAAAATGAACACATGAGTTTGACCAGATTTGCTTAATGATACATCGAATTATGTTACATGAAAATTCCTCAGCGCATTTGTCTTGGGTATCACATACATGACCAAAAAATGACTTCATTGCAATAACAATCATTTCAACCTTCCAGATATCCCTTCCGTTGTTTATTCTTCATTATACAAGTTCTGCTTCTCTGATTTCATTGAACAAGCAGTGTTCGGATATTTCATCTGTGATGTTTCACTGCTTGCATTGTGCTCCTTTAGGATTGCTGTGTTCTGGAAAGACTGTGTTGCTTGGCGACACAGAGGTTGACCCTGCTTCTTTTTATGCAATATTTGTGTTGGCTTCATGTCTAAAATATATGTTAACTGCTTATTGTATAGATGGCACATACCTGCAGGAGGCTGGAATACTGCACTTATATTTAGCACAACAGCACTCTTGGTTGTTGGACGTCTTCTTGGTTGTTCCTCGGTTTAGGTGTGTCATATTTTTCTATACAGAGATCAACATTGAAAATTTTTATTCTTGTTTTACACAGCACACTTATATAATGCAGGTGCTGAGTGTGAGTGTGTGATTTTGTCTCTGTGTGAGTGTGTAAATGTGTTCTCTCTCTTTCTGTCTGTCTGTCTCTCTCACACAGCTCCCTCTTGTTATTAATTCATTGTCCGAATCTGGATCCTCATGACAGTAATGGTGCTATTAACCAGCCCTTCTGCTGAGCTTGCACCTCTGTCTCTCCCTCTTTCTCTGTCTCTTGCTCTCTCTCTTTCTCTTTCTCTCTGTCTGCACTCATTCATGCATTCCCATACAGAGGCACATATCACAGGAAAAATTATGATTTTGTAATTTGTTCCTTTTAAAAGATAGGTTTGGAAATAAGGAAAATTAGGCGGGTGAATGCACTCACCATGGATGTGGTATTGCAGTGCAGGTATAGGAAATGATTTGTTGTCTATGGTCAGGGGAGGAGCCCTGTTCCCTGCTGAGACTGCCTGGTGTGAAACATTAACAGTTCCAGAACATTCTGCGGGGAGATGCATTGTGCCCTTAGGAACTTATGTATTATACATACACAAATCCATATATATCCTATACCTACAGCCCAGCAGCTGTGTGTAGGGTAGCAAGAAAGAGAACAAGGAAGTTAGCAGGAAAAAGACAGATATTTGTCTGTCACATGCAGTTGTGTGTATACATGTGTGCTGACACATATGTATGTCCTTCATTTGTTTCCAGCCCCAACAAACAGCCTGCATATTGATTCTGTGTTCTGACTTCCCACAGACTCCCTCAGACATGAACATATGTTTTAGTATTTGTATATGACTCACAATCAGCTGCAATATCAGGTGCTGGCAGCAGCAGTCATAGGTTATAGTTTTATAGCTTTTTCTTTTTGAATGTGGTTAGAGAGATTAGAAGAGCGAGCACAGAATTTATTTAAGGCAGACACAATGAGCTTATAGCTATATGTCTTTGACTGAGAGAAATACTCTCATTTAACTGAAATGATATCAATCATTTACTGACTCTCAGAGGCAGAACCTCAGAATTAATAAAGAGGGCAACCATTTTCCCTCTACTTCCTGTTGGTCATTGCTGACTGACTCACTAAAGTAAACCCCTATTTTTTCTTACAGTTAATGAAAACTCTTTTTTCCCCATGCTCTCTGTTTCATTCCACTCAGTACAGCAACTGTTTAGATTAGTTTGGTTTAATTGGATAGTTTATTTGCATAGTAATTCTTCTGATCATTTATCAGAAGTCTGCTTTATGGCCAGTTTATGAGTGTGTGAATTTGTTTAGTTTTGTGTGTGTGTTTTGAGCTAGTTATTTTTCTGGCTGAAGATGATTCATATTCCTGCTGTCATCACAGCAGTCAAATATCAAAGTCCGCTTAACATCAATCATTTTCTGGGCTGGGCAGAAGAGCTGCCACATCTAGGTAATGTCATGGAGCTATGGAAGGTAGTGTCATGGAGCTATGGATTAACCTCTGCCTACCATCACTCAGTGGCTGTATTAAATATGTTTGTGTATATGTGTATGTGAGCGAGTCTTTGTCTGAATGTGTGTGTTGTGTTCAATACCTCCTTTTATTATCCTTGTGCTATACGCTGCAGATGTGTTTGCGATACACACACACAGGCAGACATTTAAATTGACACTTACATTGATTAATATTCTGTTCATCATACACATTTCCCCAGTGTGACTACAAGGCTGAGAAGGAAGTCAATGAAATGAGATCATCTAAATGTGTGGATGTTGTTGTGAAAGTGTGTCTGTGTGTTCAGGTTGTGTCTTTATTGTGGGACCAAATGTCCCCACACGGATAGTAAAACCGAAATCACCTACACTAGGGAGCCAGTCAATTATCCTCAGAGGGAAAAAACGTAATAAACGGATTCAATTTTCATTTCTAATTTTTCATTAGTACATATTTTATCCTAATGAAAACCTAGAAATTGAAAACATCAATCTAATATTAGATTGAGAAAAGATTATCACAGGGTCTTTAACTATGCTCAGATTTACCAAAATACTAAAGGTGACTAAAGGTTGCAATTACAAATTTGACTACATACCTGGGACAAATTATTTTTGCTATGATTTTTACATTTTATAGCTCTACGTTCTTACTGTATGCCATTTGTTTTCATTTGTATTTATCTTAAGGAAGTTGTAGGAGAGCAACATTATATTTCCTCAGCAATGAAAGTAGCAACGTTATTCTTTATTATTACCTTCAGCTTCCTGTCTTAGCAAAACACTAGCTGTGTATTCACAGACCTACAAAATTTCCACTTCTTTAGCTTGTTTTTTATCTTATTCCTAATAATTTCCTACCCTCCCACTATCCTGTCACCTACTCACTTGTTTTCACTGTTTTTGCTCCCTTATGGCCTCTATGTTTTTCAGTAGTCAATAATGAATATTGCTTCATTGGCTGAATGGATTAGTCTGCTTTCCCTCAGGGTACAGGTTTGTTTATGTGAAGGCACTGTGGTGTCATATCAAACAGCTATGCTACAGACACACACACACACATCCTTTTGGCTTATTTCTCACTTCATATACAATAATTTCTCTGAATAGGTTTGGTTTCTTTCTCAAAGATTTGGTCACTGATTGTAGCATTAGTTTACTGCAGAAGGTTTAAATATAATGATGTATGAGGCTGTTGTGGTATTTGGGTTTAAACAATCAATATGTATACACACATGCTCAGACACACACACACATTTGTTTCTATGCCTTATGGGGACTTTTAATAGACAAGGACTTTTATACTGTACAAACTGTATATTATATCCCCTAACCTTACCCCTACACCTAACCTCTCTTTTTTACATTTTAAAAAAAGTATCATTTAGTATGTTTCATAATCAGTTTCCCTGTGGGGACCGCTGGCTTGTCCCCACAATATAGGTGTGTGTAACTTTTACCATCCTTGTGGGGACATGTGGTCCCCACAGTGGTAGAAAAACTTGTACACACATAATTTAGTATCTAGTCTTTGTGTCTCATTCCAGAGAGACTCAGCCCCTTATTCTTTATGTTTCCTTTTATCTTTGCTGAACTGGTTTCGGCCTCTCTCTTTCTGGTTTTATTTTTGCATGCAAAACATCCTTCTGATACTCTATTTACGAATGATGTAAAATAATCAAAGATTAAGGACATCAGTGAGTGTCTCCTTAATCAGAACACCCACACATTTGAAGCTACATTAGTGAGGACTGCACAGATGTAAAACCCAGATAATATTTACTATGTCTTTCTCCTAAATCTATCCTTACCTGAAACCTGTTGATTGTAAGCGAAACGTGATCTGGACCATTTAAAAGCCATTTTAAAAGTGGGGATTTTAATAAAAGTGAGGGTTAAAATAAACTAAATCTGTTTTCCTCATCTTTTTACAGTGCACATCATCATGCCACATTTGAAGAAAAAAATGCACTGTTGGAAACGCCAGCAATTTAATGCATTGTATGGGTCCAGAATTAGGTTACTTGTTTTTGGAATAAATTACTCTGTTAATACCAATTCTGCACTTTCCTTTATAATTTAGTACTAGAACGAGTCAGGGTAAATTAAAATGTAAATTAATTTTAATAACTAGAATTTCAGCACTAGTTTCCACTCATTTAAGTCAAAGTGTATCCCAGTGACACAAACCATGGCAGCCTAGTCTGGGGTGTTTAATGGTTATTTAATGTTTGGTTTGATTTGTTTGGTGACATGTAAATCTTATGTGTGGTATGCTTTGGGCTAGCTTTAGCAGTGATTACATCTAATGTTTTCTGCCTGCCATACACTGATAAACAGAGTGTCAGGGAGAGTAAGTGCAGAAAAGTCTAATCCAAATACATTTGAAACTGCACACACACACATACATACAAACGCACACACAAAACCCTGAAAATATTTTCATAGACAATTTCGACAATTACAGCATTTAAAGAATTTGTACTTAATGTGAGTACATATGTGCTCCTCTCTGCCAACATGTTTGCCCCATTATGGCTTTTGTTTGTTATGCAGTTATTGTATGTACAAGATTGTGTCAATGAGGTATTAGTATTATGTATTAGTACTCTGAAAATGTATCTTACAAAAACAAATCCAATTCTACAACCTGATTAGCCAATCCACCACATTTGGTCACCATGTTACTGTACAGCACCTATAGGAGGTTATTGTGTGGCAGATAAACATTGTGATATGTCTTTTAACAGAATAATTTGACTTTTTGCAATATCTGCTTTATTGTGTCCTTAAGTACATAGTACTTGTACATAGTACATGTACTAGTAACTATTATACTGTATATCATAAGCAAGAAAAGAGTGAGGCAGCCATCACTACAATTATAGCGCAGTCTTTCATATCTTATTGCTTCAGTGTGTTTTGTATGTTTGAGCTTGTATCAAACTGTATCACAGTGTGTTTGAGCTGGGCAGAGCTGATGTAGCAAGTATTGAGATGAGGAGAGACAAACAACAAGAAAGATTGCTGGTTACAGCTCACATGAAGTCTCGGGAACCAAAGCGACAGCCTTCATATATAACAATGAAAGTGATGCGAGGGAGAGAACATGGAAAAGAGGGAGACGTATTTGTTTTATCAGTCTCTGTAGGGCTTTCAGCAGACATCCTCAGTTGACCCAGCTTTGGGTGCTGTTTGTAATGAAGGTTGGGAGCGAAAAGGATTTGTGCATTAGAAACTGGTTCCAGATCAGTTAAAACCAGCAAAAATTTCCTCTTGTGTCACAAGGCAGTCTTTAGTGCAGTTTTAATATGATATTTAATGTAGCCTATATCCACATCCAGTATAGCAGCTGAAAAACAATATGATCACTTTTAAGAGCTGATTTCTATCTTATGATGCAGTGTAAGCTAAGGAAAATGCTTTCTCTCATTTTTTTCTTATGCTAATTTGATAATGATAAATGATAATTTCTGCTCAAAGGAAGTGATGAGTGGCCAATGAAAGGTCCTCATATCCAATTAAACTTAATCCAACAGATCTAACTGATCTTACAGCCAGAAGAACACGCACAATACAAGTACACACAGAGAGTACTAGAGATTCTCAAGATCAGGTAGTTTCTTCTGTGCATGTGTGTGTGTGTGTGTGTGTGCGCGCAGTTTTGGTTATACTTTTAAATGACATTTTTGATGAAAGGGGCAAAATCATAAAAACACTTTAGGTGGTCCTCACTAGTAGAAGGAGGGGTTACTGTTAGGTTTAAAATCATAAATCAACAGGCAGCAGGTTTGAGAGGTAAGGTTTACAGTTTAGTCTGCGAGATGTCCTCTTGATATTTAAAAAAAGCAAAAACTTGGCATAGGGTTCACAGGGGATTTGTCTGTGATTTGTTTGTTCTTTTAGTTATGAAGAATCATACAGCTGGTATATTATTTATTCATGGGGATGCAGAAGATTTTCTGTCTTTTAGTTCCTCTATACCACCCCACCCCCTTGTGCTTTAAGCAGAGTTGCCGAACTCAAATTAATAGTAACTAATTCCCTTTAAAAAATTAAAGAGGTGTACGTGTGGGGTGTAAGACCAAAAAATGAGGTGAAAGGTAGTTAATATAAATGGAAAAAGAGTCATTTGAGTTTCTACCTGCAGCAGCTTATATTATGATCTGTGGATGACACATCCAGTGGTCCACTTCAGATTAGCCAGTAACTCACTTCCTGGGGATCAAGGGCTGTTTCCTATCCACATTGTTTGATGATTTGTAGTGCAGTAATAAAAAAGTAACCTGTTAAAGAAAGCTGGTCTAAAAACTGCCTGTTGGCATTTGGTTTTTCTATGCTTTGGTACAAATTGGGTAACGAGGACTCATGTACAGGTGGATCCATCTGCAGCTCTTTATTAGACACAATCGTAGTCAAAACAGGCAGTGGTCAAACAACGGCAAACAGAGCAATGGGGATGAGACAAAATCATAAACAGGTACACAGGTGGTGGTCAGGGCAGGCAGCAAACAATCAATAACAGTCCAAAGCAAAACAAGAGGCAGGCAGCAAACAATCAAAAAACGATACACAATTCAAGTAACACCAGGTGATCATACAGGGAATAAACGGTCTAAAATGTTTGACAGGCAAAACAAGACATCGCAATGAGTATGAGCAGGTCCGGGGTTTAAATAACACGGTTCAGAGCGTTTGGCAAAACAGGAAATAATCAGCCCAAGGCACGGGGGAACATGGAAAACACAGTCCGGATTGGGGTTGATACTCTGACAAAAGCTGCCTCTGGTGACGCGGAGGAGGCGGAGTGACAGCCTCCTCTGTAACAGTATGTTAGTAAGAAAATAAATGAATAAGATGTAGTGTATCAAACTATTGCTACAGTAATTTTACTGTAATTTACTTTAAATCATGAACCATTTTTAAGATTACCCAGATGTGCTTATGTTAATTTGTTCAGCCATTTAAATTAACTGGCACTACAAATCTGTTAGTAGGTACATCAAAATTACTGTTAATATTACATTTAACAGCAATGTAAACAGACCTACACACAGAAATGCCATGCCAACAAAAAGCAAATTAGCCACTCAGGAGCAACAAAGGAGCACGGTGAATAGACACCAACTTAATAGAAAGACCATTATCATTAGAGAAAAATAACCTAAAACAATGAATACAAAACACCAAACACATACCTCCAACAGCAAGCAGTGAAATGCCGAAAAGCGGAAACCACAATCAGCTGAGGCAGACTGCATGAGGTATACAGCTCAGTTTATTTAAACATCTGTAGATTGTGCATATGGGACAGTGGTACTGTTTAATCCAATCAACTAACATGTTGATACTTTTTTATAAGTACATTTTTTAAGCAATGGTCATATAAACAATTACTTAAATGTTTCAACAAGACTGTTATGTGTAGCTAAACCAGATTTGTAATCCTGGATTATATCATTTACAGCATTCCAAAGTATAACACTGGCACCAGTTTTGTTATTTGATGTAAGATGTCATGGGGTTTTGAAAGTTGTGCAGGCAAAATATTGACAGAACCCTGAAACTGTTGAGACTTACTGATGTCAAAGTGTGTGTGTGTGTGTTAAGACAGATAAATCATTACCCACATTATTACATTATGATTGGCCATTTTGCACCCCAATATTTAAATATTGAAAAAATCGCCATCTACTTTCGGCTTATATTACCTACTTAATGTCTTTAATATGTAAGTATCCACTATGTTAAACTCCTTTATCATACATTGCCAGTAATATCTGATTCTAAATCTAATTCTGATTAGACTCACACAGCTCATCATGTTCCAAGTTTAATTAAAATTTAATTAAAATGTTATTTTACAATTTAAATGCCTTTGACAATAACATAGAACAGAACCTTTTAAATATCACTGGTGTGGTTTGTTGAAAAGGATATTTATGATTTGAAAGCTCCTTCTCTTTGATATTCAGGCTAGTCATAACAGGTAACATTATTTACGATAGCTGTGTTAACACCTATTCTGTGGTTGATTATAATAGCTTAAGGAGTGGAGCATATACTGTTTTTGCTGTGTGTGTAAGGGTGTGTGCTTGTAAAAGACAAAGAGTGAAGTGTGTGCTTGTGACCAAATGTTGTCACATTTGGACAAATGGTAAAGAAACCTGCTCTTCAAGTTAAAGCATGTTGAAACACACAGGCAAAGACGTTGTGTCGTTAAAG
The DNA here is from genome assembly GCA_036877575.1 of Botia almorhae. Lineage (NCBI taxonomy): Eukaryota > Metazoa > Chordata > Actinopteri > Cypriniformes > Botiidae > Botia > Botia almorhae. The sequence goes on along the minus strand of JAZGTJ010006716.1, from coordinate 15,803 downwards.
ATTTATTTAGCTTCAAACTTCTTATTTTGGCATCTTTACTGAATTCATATTATGATTTAAAATGTACAATATTATCACTTACAACTTAAATGTCTATATTTTTCTAAATTATAGCTATTTTTTAAGCTATCATTTATTAATTAATTACCCTTTCATTTATGTATTGTATTGTATGCCTGTATTGAAATGAAAGAATTGTTTGTTTGTTGTTTTAAACCTGTATTACTTATTTTTGTCTGAAACACAAAAGGAGTTTGTGTCTGAGCAGAATAAATAATCTGCTCTGTTAGTCATACTGTACAGTGACAGTGAATAGTGACTAAGGCTACCCCTAGTCCCCATCCACTTTCACTGTATCAGAGGAAAGGCTTTTGTGGTTTACCTTTTCTTTATCGACTCAAGTTCAGCTTCAGCTATATAGTTCAGGATATCAATAGGATAACACTGATATCCACATAAGACCAGTTTTCCTCATAATGTCTTCCTCAATCAATAAGCATAAAACATAACCACCCAGTCACCAGCCTGTGCTTAACTCTCGCTGCACAAATCTTAGCACGTGTGCTTGCTCACACTAAGGCATGCCCTCTCTGTCTCATACGCTGCTGAATTTATTGTGATTGTGAGGTAGAACATTTCTCTTTTCTTCTCATCTCTATCTCTGTCTCTTAGCTAGAAAAGCTCTTTTGTCATTTTATCAAACTAGTTGTCCTCGTCCACTTAGCCATTAACCTGTCAGGCTGGTTGCATTTGTCTCTGCACCACAGAGCAGCTGGCCACGGGGGTCTAATGGTTAGACCTGACCAATGGATGAATCCTACCCGGTGTTACTTTTGTTTGTTTTGTCTGACATCTAGAATGCTGTTCTTTAAAGAGTCTTATGTACTCCTGCATAAGTAAGTTTCATTTAAAAATGCTCCCTCTGTGTCATTTGTCTTGTTTCTCATCTTTCTAGGATCGCATGTGTGTCTTATTTGTTTAGATGGCCCCAGGGATGTTTCACATAGCTAATAATATGTTTGACTGCATGGCTCTCAGGCAAGGAGCTATTGAGTCAACCCAGCAGAGTGACAACATGGAAGCCACATATTTAACACTCAAACACATACAGTTACACAGTATTCCATCTTATTACCCATTTTATGTTATTTACCTAAGGAAGTACTGATCCCAGAACAGCACAGAATAACAGCTTCTTCTAAAAGTAACGACTCTGAGTAGAAAGAGGAAAGTGCATGAGTGGAAGGAAAAAGATCTGTAGAGTGCTCAATCAAGTCCCACAGGCACTTGGGGGTTATTAATTTTTACATGGGGATTATGATCTGTATCTTCATCATTGCCATGTTGATGATAGTGTCTGATAGCATCTGCCTTTGAAGCAGTCTGATGTGTGGAGCTGCTATTCTATCTGCTATTCCATCGCTCACAGATGCCCATTTGAAAGCAGCAAAGACAGACAAGGAGTGGATATGAATGTTTTTGGGTCTTTGTGGCCAATGGAATTGTTGATAGAAAGTCTCGATTCATCTGAAGTATGGAAAATGCTGCACATCTCAACTACATGTGATTTTGACTTTGGAATAAGTCTTGTGCAATCAGTTTTTAACAGAAGGTTCTTATCACATAAGTTTCAGACAAAACTGGAGTGTGTTAATTTGTTTTTTTAATTTGTAATGTGAGAGACCTGGGGGACTTGTGAGGTTTGTCTGGACCCGAACCAAACCAAAATATGTTTCAGTGTTCATGCTGTGTCACTATAATGCAAAATGACAATGGCACCCTTTCATATTCTTTCTGTTAATTTATCATTAGTATTTCTATTGTTTCAATTCTGTTATAATAAGTTCATCTCCAGGTTTGATCTTGTTTTAATACAGAATAATAGCACTTCATTTCCAAAGCACTGGGGCTTTGTTCAGTAGAACTGTTTAACTGCAATACGCAACAGAGTTTTTTGTAGTTTTCTTTTGATTTGATAATTAAAATTAGCAACAGGGACAGAATTTAGCAGTTTTTGTTATGAATATGTGCATACATTTGCAAAAAATGTGATTGTGTGGACACAAGTGTGTATGCGTGTGATAAATCACACTTTCTGAGAGCTGTTTATATCTAAGTGTGAGCATGAATTAGTTTGTGTTATGTTTTAGCATCAGTAGTCTGCTCACTTCCTTGCTACCCCTGTATGTAATGACCATCACAGTGTGAATACAAGGCTAATCTCGCACGGCCCCAGGCCCTCTCTTTCTCTCTCCACTTTTGTTTGTTCAAACATTAGAGGATAATTACTTCTCTGGAATAATTGTTTTCTTAATCGCAGCTATCATAATTGTCTTCTGGACCAGAGCTGAGACTCACAAATGGCTTGTTCTGTCTCGGGAATGACAAGGGAGTAAGTCTATTGATGAAGGACATGGCAATGACAATGTATTTGTTTGTGCATGTGTGTGTTCATAGGTTTGAGGGTGACACAGTGGGAATTTTTTGAGTGTCCACAGTCCCCGGAAATAGAGTTTTGCTTTTCTGTTACATTGACAGTGATTTATTCATGATAAATGCCTTCTTTTGATGCAGCCCAACATTGGGTGTTTATCTAGACAGCAAATAAAAGTACACAAAAAGGCCTGAAAACTGAAACAGGTCAGAATAAAGCGTGTATGTGTGTGTGTGGTTACTTAACCATATTTTCCTTATTTGTCTTATTAGTCCTTATTTGTAAAAAAAAATGCTATAAAATATAGTAAATATTTATTTTCTGTTTTCTGTTAGGATCGGGGTGTGGGTTAGTATGGGGTAGGTTATTATTAATTAATTATCAATATATTAATATATATTATATATATAAATTAATTATTATAATTATATTAATTATATAACTAACTATGTATAAAATATTTAGATAAGTAAACAATTGGGAATCAATTGGTGGGAATTACATTGTTTTTTAAAAAAATCCTTAGGTAGCTGTACTATACAATGATTGTTCACTATAAATATTTTGCTTTCTTTTCCCTTCTCCTTACATCAACACTTGACTTAGATGAAGGTTAAATATTGAATTAAATATTGAATCTGAATTAAAAGAAAAAAAAAGTCAAATTTTTCACAGTTCTTACAATGATAACGATGTCTTTCTGTAATACATTGCTTGACATCTTGACAGTCTCTCTGTTTGCAGGTGTATTTAATAGACTAGTGTTTATGATCTAGATAACGCAGCATGTCAGCCAACATCTCGTACCGCTTTTTTAAAGCAGTCATGTGTCAGTCATAATCTTGCTGAAGTGTGAACACATACTCTGTTTTGTTATTTCCCTCCTCACACTGTGTGCAGTTTTTTATCATGCTGCCAGATATTTGCTCAGGAAAGACTCTGCAGTCCGATTCCATGGAAAAGAAACCGTACAGTCCGAGAAATGATATCCAGTCTGCCCTTGGGTTGTTTACTTTCTGTGGTTTTGCTGATTCTTAGGTCTCTGTCACCCTGACGACCATTGCTCCGGCGATTAGAGCTGTCACTCTGTGACATTAGTGTGTCAGTTGTCAGATTGACTGCTTGCGCTCAACATGAGTTCTGCATGTTCTGTGTTGCGTGGCGCCATTGGTAGATGATTGACAGGTGGAGGGTCACACAGAAAAGTTAAAGATAGTGTCCTTTGAACTGAAGAAGGGCATCTAAACATTTTCGTAATGCGATCATTTAAGTCAGTGCCAGACTGTAAATTATATGTTTTGTGTGTTTGTGTTTGTTTGTTTGTGTGTGTGTGCATTTTAGAGTTCAACATTCCACCATTATTATGTAAGAAAAGGCACCTAAAAAAGCATGTGAGTTTGATGGTTAACAGAGAACATAATTAATTTCTGCTAGCAATGATAATAGATTTACAATGATGAGGTTAGATATTCTGCATCAGAACTTGAGAACAACACATTCCTTTCACTCCTGACATGGGAAAAAATAGGCATAATATATAAAGGATCTTTATATTCAATGTATAAATATATATTGCCTTAACAATTATTAGGTATTGTTCCTTCTCAAGCAGTGAAGGTCAGAGGTCAGCTAAGCCTTTGAAGCTGTCAGATCATCCCTTCAGAATATGACTGTTGTGTTCTGACTTAATCCCCCAATTAGAAGGAGGAGCAATTAGAAGTTTAGCCAGGATTGGACAAAAAGAGCATAGGTAAATGTTTTGAGATTCCCATCTGTCTCCGTTAGTTTTCAGGAATGTTAATGCCTGTTTTGAAATGTTAAAACAAAACTAGACATATAAAGGTGGAGTGACGAAAATATTGTTTTAACTGGCAGGGCTGTGGACCAAAAACACTTTAGAAAGCTGAAGCATTCATTAAGAGCCCAACAGCTCACTCAAACATGATTTTTATTTGCTAGGGCACGATGGTTAATGTGACCTCCTGAGAGCATCATGGCACTTTTTGGGCCCATGGTGAAGAGCCCATGGTGATGGTCGATTGTCAAAACATAAAATCAACAAAATTGGAATACAATTTTTTGTGAAGGAAGATACTAAGGATGAGAAAAAGATAAAGTTGTTTAAATTTTAAACAGAGATGTGAAACAAGACATCTTTGAGAACGTCTGATGATTAGTGCTGGTTCCTTGATTAAGAGTGTATGAACACTAATAAACAAGGGCAGCTAATCTCACTACAGTGACTAACATCCTCAGTGTTTTGTTTGGCAAAGGCACGAACATCTGGAACATTTGGCATGAGAAAAGGCGAAGTTGGCCTGAGGGGAAATGGACTGGAACGTCAAGAAGTGACGCCGTTGTGCCATTGCTGAGAGTGTGAGGTGACAAGGAAAAATGGCTTGATAAATGAATGAATGATCAGACCAGGTGAGATATCTATGCCTCAGTGCCTTTGAAAAGAATTATATTCAAAGCCAGCCAGCTGACATCCGCCAAGATGTACTGTGAAGGTTTTATCTGAAGAACTTCAGAGGGAAGGCAAAAGAAATAGAAAAACAACTTTTTTCCAGTGGCTGTGAGCTTTAAATTTCTTTTTTAAAAGAAAGTTCTTGAAGTGCCGATCAGTCCAGCTTGAGTCGTGTTTACGAAGAGGGCAGCTGATAGGTTAAACGTGATTAGAGAGCTGCTTGAAGGAAGCTGTGGACAGCAATGAAAGGTTGATCTCAAAGTGGATAACGTGTTAAATCTTTGCTGTGGCTTTGTTTAAATGTGCTCAGGGTTTCTCTTTGAGCAGTGGGTTCTGAAATGAAGAGGCAACACTCTGTCTTTGGATTTTTTAGTCCAACACATTTTTATGTTTCATTTCCATTTTATTTACAGAGTTTTTTATTGGTTTCAAAGTATTTTTAAGCATTTTCTTGCATTGCTTCCAAAATAAGAATTACAATAATAAAGTATCAGGAATATTTTGCTATCACGACTTTTATTTGCTAATACTGGCTGTTGCTTCCTGTTATATATAGTCACTTGCTTTAGATTATTTTGTAACTATTTAACACATTTTCACCAATTTGACCCATTCACACAGATTTGCAGAGTGATTTGTAAACTTGGTAGATGCTGACTGCATTATTTTTTCAAACAAAACATCCCTGCCTAAAAACCACTAAAACCAGCTTTTGGGATCAGTTTGGGTTGACTGAGAAACAACAGTCTTGGGTAAGATATCAGAAATGTTCTCCACATTTCTGTGGAGAGGGAACCTGTGGTTAAAAGGAAAAGCCCTGGAAGTTTTAATTTAAATTTAGTGTTAAATTAAAGCAGAATAATTTGTCCCTGATAAGCATCGGTTGTAAAAATTTATAAATATATAATAAAAATATGTTTTGTTGTTTTAAGGTAAAGGTTTTGGGGAGTAAATTTTGTTTGTTACTCTTGAGTATCATCAGTACACAAAAATGCTGATCACTTACTCCTGACAACCTCCCGAGATCTGAATTTTGGTTAGCTATTCCGTCGAACTATGGGAATTTGACAACCTGAAGCTTATTTCAATGCTAATTTACAAGTTATTTTGACCTAGCATTACCCTAGGGCTATTTTGTACAACTAAGGTAATCAAATCAGGTAAAAGTTGTAGATCACCCTCAGGATGCTTATGAAAATTTAAACGGGTTAATTACAGATTCCCTCACCAGGGCATTGTGTCTAGATGCTAGTGGCCAATTACCTACATCTAGCACTGCATCAACTATCTTTGGCATATTAGTGCTGTTATCTACCGTATCTCATCTAGTGTTTGTTCTGTCCTGCCCCCCTTTTCCTTCCGTTCATCTTCTCCTTTCCTCTTCTTTCTGCTCAATTTAAAAAAAAAACACTTTCAAAAAGGCTTTAGAGTTTCATTGTCTAAACACTGGCATTCATGGGTCATACATATAGGTCACTGCATTGGCCACAAAATTTGTATACCCCACACACACATTCCACTGTTTCTCGATTATTGCTAATTTTACTGGATATTTGGGCGGAGTTTTAAAAATGGTATTCCCACTGCCAGGGGCGCCGCTCGCAATTTTGGGCCCTATGACAAAATATGAGGTTGGGCCCCCCCTAGTAGTGTTATTACTAATAAAGCAGATCTCTGGGGGCCCCTAAAGGGCATGGGCCCTTAGAACTGTCCTAACTTTCCCACCCCTTAGCGGCGCCCCTGCCCACTGCACTGATAAAAACACTTTACAATTACAAGTACTTGTGTTGAAATATAATATGAATAGCACTGCAATGTCCTAAGCTGCTGGTTCCATTGCTGCTCATTTAATATTTTGTTTGTATTGCTTCAGACATTCCCCTCAATTTATCATAGCTTTGCAAGACAAGCAATAGTCCACAGCACTAATAAGAAAAGAGAGAATATCAGACTGTGTGCAGTTATTGATGAAGGCTCAGCCGGACTCAGTTCTGGCATGTGGGATGGGACATAACATCAGATGTGCTTACCCACGAGCTGATGGGAAGTTTGATTACTCTACTGTAACCCATTACTGAGGCTCAGGCCCTTGTGTTCATGTTTAGATGTGTCTCTGGATTGTATACATCACAAACTGCAACGTTTAATTAGCTGTGCCCACAGCCAGGCCTTTATTTTGTGGGGAGGGTAAAGATAAGGGGTGTGTTTTTATTGGGAACAAAACCAAGTATTGTAAGTGCCCCTCTCATCAGGGAGTTGTCTTTCAGCTTGAATGCCTCCAACCAGGTTTGTAGGAAATGAATTCATATGGCCATAAAATGAATGTGTACAAACATCTGTGTTGTTTGATAAAAGAATTCCTTCACAATGCAGGCAAAATCTACTGTATTGATCTGTTTTACTGTCTCTCTGTCTATTTTTTAGGGGTCTGTCTATCTATCTGTTTATCTGTCTGTCAGTTTATCCATATGTCTGTTGTCTCTGCATGTGTCTAGATCTTTGCATGCCAAATAATTTTCCAATCTCAGCACATCCCTCTTGCATGACGTTAACTTGTTTATATAATATAAAATTGAAATGCCTCCGAGTGTAATGCCACACTTCACCAATTTATTTAAAGTTCAGTTCATTTGTGGGTAATTTAAACCTCAGCTCATCAGCACAGGACTTTGATTGCTATCACACTTAGCTGCAGAGACAGCTATTTCATTTTGGGGATAGAGTGAGAGAGAAAGTGAATGGGGCTTTAATACATAAAAATCATTTTGATCTGTTGTTTCATCATAACAGCAAGACCCCCTCTGGGCTTCCATTTATTTATGTAACAAATGTTTGACTACCCAAAGTAAAATTTGTATCCCGTGAATATTTATTTCAATTCATTTGTTCAATGCTGATTGTAATTACATCGAAAAATGATTTATTGCAGGCTTCAACACACAAAGAAATGTGAAATGAGAACATTAGGAAAATAAGTAATGAAAAGAATGTAGCATAAAACTTTGAGACTAGGAGACCTGAATCCAGAAAGGTGTTTCTGAAGAAGTGATGTAAAATGATGGCATAGCACAGATTTTGACAGTGGTGACTGGACATCAGAGAATTTGTGTATACTGTATATGCCACCGCATACAGCTGGCATAGCACACATACATACAAGTGGTGTTCACGAGTATGAGATCACTACTGAAAATGCTTTTTTTCTGCATAATTTTTAATTGCAAATTGTATTAATATCTTTAAAAAATGAACTAATAATTTACATGAATTTCTTAGTATTTAGTATGTTTTTTTGTATTAATGACACCATGTCAGAAATTTGCTTGGGTTTCATTAGTGACCTAGACATGCTATTAATATTTTTAATTTAATATGTATGGCTTAAATATTTCTTCAAAATCCTAAAGCTTATGAGTAAGTATAAATATCTATTTATTTACATAAAAACTAAAATTTAGATTTTATTGACTTTATTCATTTTCAATATGAGTGCAAAGAGGCAGAACTCACAGAATAGCTGTTTTTGTGTGTGTGGGTATCTCCATAATAGTCTCTAACTGCTGTGCTAACCTGACAGAATACAAGTGCCAAGATTATGGCGACATGTCAAATTAAAGGAACAATTTAGAGTAATAATGAGAGTTAGGCCACTCTGTCAGAAAGGCAGTAAGCTGAAAAGGAAAGAAGCGAATGATAGAGCTCCGTCTTGTTTAATATTCCTGAAAGAAAATGAGCAGTGACAGGAAGTGGGGCTGTGGCGAGACGGCTAGAGGCAAACACTTAGAAAGGCCAAAGCTTTGTTAGTGTCTATTTAATGCCTTCGCCAGCTTCCTTCTGCAGAGCTCAGTAAAAAAAAAGGTATTGCTTTTTGGTTTATATTTACTTTACTGGTTGGTCGATTGCGGCCTACTGCTGTCAAATATTTTTGTATGACCACTGAACTGTGACATTAAACACTGTGCTGTTTAATGTCTTCCCACATGACAAAAATATCAGCTGTAATCAATATTGTATAAGTCCATTTGTGCATTGTTCCATTTATTTGGTGGGTAACTGTGTGCTAAGTTTGATAATGAAGAGTCATTAAGGAGTTATGCAAAATAAACCCCTTCATGGTGATACATCAGGGTCCAGATCTGTCTCTGTCTGGGTTAATACTGCAGTCATGACCAGTTGACTATACATTGACCCTTGTTTGGAGAAACTTTGGGTTTTACAGGTTTTCTGTCTGTTGAATTTTGCTGATTTATTCAAATAATTTAAAAATAAATATTAAACACACAGCACACACAGACTGAGCAGCAACAACATTACTTGCAGGATTGTTTGAATAAGTAATAGGTTGCTGAATGAGAACGATTGAGGGTGGGGGGATCAATTCTCGTCTATTGTCTATATCTCCTCTGCTTTGACATACACAGAAAGGAAGAGTCCATGTTTAATTACAAGATTTCAAGACTCCAATGCTACTTAAATTATCAAAATTTAATTTCTACCTTTCAATGCTCTTTCTCTCTCTCTCTTTCTCTGTCATTTAGCTGAGAGCCCATATGTATCAGTTATCACATTAGACACTGGGGCAGGATCCTGCATTTCATTAGGATATGAAGAGCAAAACAGTCATCAACTTGTTTACCCTATTTTAAAACAGTAAAACAGATATTTTCCTATTTAAAACATCAAAATGGCTAAAGAGCAGAAGAAGATTGTAAGATTTTTTTTACTGTAGCAAGGTATTTTACTTTGCGCTTGGCACTTTATCCAGAGTGATTTACATTGCATCCTGTGAATTTGATCAATTCGCATTTTCTGGGAATCAAATCCATGACCTTGGTATTGTTAGTGCAATGCTACCCCAGCTATGAGCACACCTCAATACACGAAACAAGGAAACAGAGATTTGGTCACTTGTCCTAGTGACATAAAAAAACATTTAAAGCAGACTAACACTCTTTCCTCACTGTTGGATGCTGTGATGCGTAATAAAAGGTATCTTTTCCATGTTAATCAGAGGGTTAACTAACGAAGTGTATTTCATGTCAAAAAAATGTATCAGTCACAGAATATATATTTTGAATAATGTTAAATTGTTTAATTTTTATAATTTGATTGTACACTTATCCATTTTATTGTGTGAGAAAACTGTGCTGGCAGAAAGTACTGCGCTGTCATTGATTTTGTTGCATCACTGCATCGCTTCTGGTGTGGACTGACAAATTGCTTGTCATTGAAATCTTGTTGCATTTGGTTAGGACATGGTGTTAAGACGGTTTGCTGGTCTTAGCTGGTTTTAGCTTGTCTTTCAACCTGGCCAAGCTGTTGTTCAGCTGGTTGAGCTTGTCTGCAAGCTGGCCTCCCAGCCCAACCAGCTAAAAAGTGTCTAAAACCCTTCTAAAACTAGCCAAAAGAATATATAAGACATGACCAGCTTAATCTGGTTTAAACCAATTTCAGCAGGGCGGTTTTATGAATATTTGGCCTATTTTAATGTAAGGAACTGTATTTAGAAGACTTGATGTCCTTCCTAGTTTAATTTGTCTCCCTACTTTTTTTTACCAGATGTCAGCAGAAACTAAAAGAATTTATTACCTTTCCTGCCCTGCTGTCACTCATCTATCCCTATCTCGCTGTTTTCTGCCATCCCTCAATTGAGTCAACCCTCTGAGTTTTCAACAGGAAGAGGAAATGAAAATCAGAGGTTCACAGCGCAAAAGCCAAATTCACATGAGATGCTGTGCACCAGTTTATTACTCATGTGTGCATCCTTTCACCTATTTGCTCTTTAGTTACAGTACTTTGTATGTGTGTGTGCATGTGTATCTGTGCTCTTGTGTATAAGCCTGTAGCTATGTGCTCCATTTTGTCTCCCTTTGGGACCATACTTGCTCCTCTTGTCCTGTTTTTGCTGTAAAGTAAACCACACAAGGAGACTTTGATGTCCTTCGCTGCTATATTTAAACCACAATGCCATGCGTGGCATCTGTACTTACTCCTGTGGGCATTACGCTTTATAAAATCATATTATTTCATTTTTCCATGTGAGAATACATTAAACAAGTGCTCATTAGTATTGTTTTATTTTTTGCAGAATGCTGCTTTAGGCTACATACATTTATTACATGGAGGGAACAATTAATCCAGTTACTGTTTATATCTTTTTGTAACAAAGAAGGGAATGAGGTAATCTAACTAGAGCTACAGAGAATTAGTTTAACTGAGAATTATGCCACCTATCCCCTTCCAAAAAAATCTACCCATCAACCCCCTCTTCGACAACTTCCGTCCAGTGACCCCCAGCAATCTCTTCTCTTGTAGCCGTTCCGCCGAGTGACCTTCTCGGTGGTCAGCCAACCACAGGATCCACACCAGGGCTCACTGCAGAGCTGCTACGACAGTGGTCTGGAGGAGTCAGAGACGCCCAGCAGCAAGAGCTCATCAGGCCCCAGACTGGGTGCCCTTCCTCTACCTGAAGACGCCTATGAGAGGACTACGCCCGATGGCAGTGTCGGTGAGGCAGAGCATTTGGAAAATGGTAGGGGCAAACACAATAAAAGATGAGTCAGAGTTAAGCTAAACGGCTGTATAAAAGAGACATAGTCATCAATAAGAAAGATAGGAAAATTCTCACAAAATGCCACATACTCACACACAGGTACACTTAAACATGCTGAAGAATGTGCAGGCAGACTTAGGAAGGGTTGAATAGGTGGGAATTGTTAAGGTTGTCTTACCTATGTATGTGTTTTAGGGATAAAATGTTGATTGTAGTTTTTATTACCCTGACAGCTCATTGTCTTGTATGTGCATAGTTATAGTTTATTTTGCTGTAATTGTCACAGCAAAATCATATATTTTGTCAATTCTGCAGTTTGACTAGATTTTCTTCTAGCGTCAGACAAGAGCAAGGTTGCTTCTTTGAAGTTTTTGATGTTTACAAGTTACAAGTGGAGTTTATTGTCATTTCAACCATATGCAAGTACATAATGAAACGAGACAACGTTTCTCCAGATCAAGGTGCTACATATGACAAACACTAAACATCACGGACATAAGGGTTACATAAATTAAACAAAGTATATACATAAAGTGCACAAGTGCAAAAATGTGCAGACAGCCCAAGACTATGGTAACAAATGTAAACATAAGTGTTAACAATGTAAACATGGGTAGTATAGTTAAATGTATGTTCTCTAGCAGGTACTAAATAGTAGTCTACATTTGATACTTTATTAGCAACAATTGTGTGAGCATAGTGTAAAATTTTGAGTGAAATATCTGTTCTTTTTGCAAATCCTAGAACGTTTTAGAAAGGTTTGGAGAGAATGTGTCACCTAGAATTAAGGTATCAGCATCTTGGTCATGTATGGCACAGAAACGGTTGTATTACCTGACTAAGAGTAGTACATACAAAGCTTAAAGTCATGGCTTTTGAAATGCTTATCAGAGGTCAGAAGATCTTAGAGCTTGGTATTTGGGGATTACTAGGGATAAAAAAAATTTTGGGGTTAAAAAATTTTATATTTTAAAAGACTTGCCAGTAAACAGCTGAAAATGATATTTTAACCTGTTTTTAAACATTTACAAAACATTGGCCTAAATTTAGATTAAATATGCTTTGTGGAAGAGAAATAGTTTTAACACACTCATTACATAGGATTTGAAGCTTTGTATCAGGGTGATTTGACAATGCTGGAAAAAATTAGCCTAATGTAAGCCTGGCTCTAATTCAGCCTGAGCTAAAAATAATTGGTCACAAGGAGATCAATGCAAGGCTGATTAGATCTAAACTGTTGATTTTGGCCATCAGTCAGTCAGAACCCCGTGTCTAAAAGAAGACCCGTGACTTAGATTTTTAAAGATCCTTTCAAAAGAACGATCTTATTCATATTCATTTTTTATTCTGAAAATATAAAAAGATTAAGAAAGCTAACAGCGGATCTGATTGTTCTATGGAATAATAATAAATTAAATCCAGGAAGTATCATGCATATTGGGTTTGAAGAATACACACATGCACACATTCTCTAATGTTTTATTAGTAATCACTTAATGATCCTCTCTTCTCCTCCAACAATCTTTCGTCTACTGTGTCTTTCCTGTGTTTTCATTTTGTTTCTTCTGCCTCATCCTTTCTGTTCTATTTTCTTTCCTGTGAGATCTTTTAAGGGCAGATACAAGCAAACTGATTAATCACTTTCTAATAAATAAAAGAGACGCCTCACCCTGCTGCTCCCAATCTTTAGGAGAATCAGTGTATGTTTGTGTGTGTGTGGTTGAGGGAGGAAGAGATATTGGGAAGATGAAAATTAGTACAATATCTTACGCATTCAATGTTGTTAGAAGAAGAAGCTCAATTTTTTTAAAGCTGATGTGCCCTGCTAAGCTCATACATTATCAAACCTCACACACTCACATACACACTCAAATACACAGCTGGTTACAGTAACTACTTGCAAGCCAACAAAGCTGCAGTCAATGTCTTTATCATGACAGAAATGTCCTGAGTGTGTGTGTGTTTGGGGTATAATTGGCTTAGGGATGCTGTGGGTTAGTTCACAGAATTTCTGAGTCTGTGTTAGCTCCCTCTGGACTAAAACAACAACCATACACACTTTTAAATGTGTGATCACACATCTTAAGTGTGATGTGGAGATATTATTTGCTTGTCTGTGTCTTAAGACACATCTTGATTTGACCCTGTGTAGATCCACAAGGACATTTCTTAATATATAAAAATATGCAGATTAAAACTTTCAGATTTTAAAACAATTTTGAAGTGTTTTTGCTATTGTAGTTAAAACATGAAAAGCTTGAAATATGCAGCTTCATGCTTTAGTAAGAAAATGAAACAAAGTTGTATTGTTTAGTCTGTAGGCCAAAGAGACAGCAAAGAATGCTGTGCAATTTTTCCATTGTGAAAGGGGAACATTCTCAATGTCCTTCTCATGGAAAGCACTTCAATAAGTCTGTTAAACGGTCGTTGCCTCTCATGGTGCTGCTTCCCTAATTCTGTAATACAGCACTGATAACCTAGAGTCAATTAAAATATGGATGGGAGACCATGCTTACAAACACACACACACACACACACACACACCTGTAATTAACAGATGGGCAAAATGCCATTACTTGAAAGAAAATAATTGGTTAAAAAGATGTGTGTGATTGGGATCCTGGCTATCTTTTTGTTCTGTGTGTGTTTGTTTGTTTTGGGATTAAGGGCAGGGCAGGAGTTGGGTGTCCCACTAATGATGATGCCGTGCTGTGAAGATGGCCATTTCACAACAGGCACACTCTCTCCTCTCTCTTTCTCTCTCTCCCCTTATCTATTTTCTGACTTCTCTTATGCAAAAACAAATACAGTAAATGATTGAAGCAAACGTTCTCTTAGTGCAGACTGCACATACATATAACATCTTGACAGTAAGTAAAGATACTTCCTTCCTCAATATGCACGTGCATATATTTGTAAAGGAGAGTTTGAAAGAGAGACTGATTGACTCTTGGGGAAAGTCGTTCTTTGTCTTGCTCGTTGTTAATCGATGATCTTCCAGTCAATGCATTTGCTCCCCTTCTCATTACTGATCTATCCCTCCCCTCTCTCTCTTTCTTCATACACCTGGGATGAAACATGAGTACATTTTCTGTCTCTGCTTTTCACAGTTTAAAGGTTAATACCCTCTAACTTTGTAAACAAATACATAACCAAAATTTGCAAAGCAAATTACATTAATAAAGACATTCTTCCTGTGGAGTAACACTGTGCAGAATTACTGCACACCACTTAAGCTCTGAAGCTATCCATCTTGTGGACTCTGCATGTTAGACTTGCAATGTTTCTATAATCTTATCTTGACTGTGGCCAGATACCAGGAGTAGTTGTCTAACTGTTCCTTCTGCTCATAATCTGATCCTAGATCTGTAGATATGAATCCAATAGCATCATACATGGAGATGAAGCAAAGTTAAAATTAACTGGTAGTCAGAAAGGAATTGTGTTGCAAGTTCCAGTTTCTGCATATATTGCATATTTATACCATGCATATTTTATAGGATTGATGTAATTTTTGATATTCAGTGCTTTAGCATGTGAATGGTTCAGAATTTTGATGTCTTGTTAAATATTAAATTGGAAAACTAGATGGTGCTAGGAGGGGATGAAGATATTTTCTCAGGTATGAAGAAAAAGACTGCGTTCCTGTAGCTCAGTTGGTAGCATCTTACAAAATCAAAACCATGGTTTTGTTTCAAGGGAACACACACATATACAGTACACATCATAAATGCACTGTAAGTTGCATTGCATTAGAGCATCTGATAAAAGTGTGCAGTAATGCAGATACTGAATGATTTTTTTAAACATTAACTCATTTGTCTGAGCAAGATGCCACAACCATTTTCTGCATCTTTATTATGCATCAAGTTAATATCATGCAGTAAACTCTAAACTAAACATGCATGTATCATATTTGATAACTTTACCAAAGCTGATTTTTGCATTTTAGCCATTAGTAATTAAACAGATAAATAAAAAAATAAATAAAACACTTTTAATTACAACTATTAATAGTTTAAAAATTAGAACTATTAATTAAAACTATTAATATGTCAGCAGAGCAGCAGAGCATCAATCCAATAAACTCTCTAGCACTTAAACTTAGGTTTTAAGCTTGGGTATAACAATAATAATAATAAAAAATATCAAAAGCATATCAGTAATTTCTGTTGAACTTTATGACTGAGGTCAGTTTGCTATGGTCAGGTGGCTATTGGGTGTGTGCTCTACAAATTTCCTGTTGTCAAGCCTGAAACTCTTGATATATTTTCATTTGTTATAGTCACATAGTCCTAAAGAGTTAATAAAGCTCTTCTTTATCAGAAAATTGGAATCAAATGTAGGAT